>JAODKL010000038.1:3356873-3369003 GCA_026780765.1 Petrocephalus schoutedeni
GGGGGGGCACTCACCGAAAGAGACACATTCATGTTGCTTAATTCCTCAGCCTTCTTCTCCAGAGAGTTGACCCACAGCTTGCGTTTTTGACGGCAGCGTGACGCTGCTGCCCGGTTACGCTCCAGAAAACGCTGCCTCCTCTCGTCAGGATCGTCTTCTGCTGTCCTTCGCCGCCGACCACCAGTGGGCTGGGCTGGAGACACCTGGGCCGCAAGTCAGGCATGTGGAAAGTTCACCATACAAAGTCCAGCAGCACAGAAATTACATATACATACACATACATAAGTACAGTCCAGAGACATTCAACATTTCTATTTTTGCACTGGGGCAATGCGATTAAAGCTTAAGCTTTAAAGCTTAACAATATACCATTTTGAAATTTTATTTATTTTACATATTTATTTTTAGTGTGCAAATGAGTGAATCTTAGGTTTTGTTATTCAGACAAATAGACAGACACATTGCCTTTTTTAGGTTTAACAACTCCTAATTAGGTTTTCAATTTTAATAATAAGTCATTTTAAAGCAAATTTCAGTTTTCCTGCTCTACCAAAATTGCACTAAATCTTAAACCCAAAACGGAGATGCGTACTGAACCGTGAATTTTGTAAACTGTTACACCTCTAGATTCCGTCTACCACATAAAGTTTTAATTACAGCTGTCACATAAAAATACCCCTCGATGTTTTTTTTAATAAACCTTATGCACTTTTGTGTAAACCCAGTGTTTTGGCACAACTAACTGATTAGCTGCTTATTACCTGATCACATGAGTAATCGATTATCAATTGTTTTTGCAGCCGTATATGTAAATGAAAAATATGTGTGCCTGTAAGCAAAAATGTGCAAGCATGGAATCATTTTATTTGCAGCATACATGCAAGATGAAGACTTGCTGTCGTGGTTTGGTATGGCTGAACACTACGTGAGAAGTGGAGGATGGAGGCTCATACCTGAGGCTGTGCTGGAGAAGGTGCATCAGGTTGCTGCACCAGCAGCTGGCCCTGCTCGGGCCTCTGGGGCCCCATTGGACTGGAGCCCATAGCCATGCCAGCACCATGCTGGCCTCCGGGTGTCTGAGACAGAGCCGCCTTCAGCCTCTGAGGGAGGCAAAAATGTGATATAAAATGTAATTATCAATGGGGGCGGGTGTTTATTTTTTTTAGCTTTTTATTACATATAAAATATTATATAATTATATATTGTCAGTATTGCATAGAATAGAGGTACTTTTATTAATCCCCATGAGGAAATTCTCTTTTTGCTTTGCCCCATCTTCCTCTCCATACAGTGATGGGGCAAGCCATCTTGGGGCACCCTGGGGCCTTGCTCAAGGGCCCACGGACTATTCTGCCAAGGCCAGGCTTGAACCAGCCACCTTCTGATCACAGGCACATAGGCTTAGTCTGTGGAGCCACACACTACCCCCATAGGTAATGTGAAATGAAAATATGTGAACAATTATGTTAATTTAAAACTAAAGCATCATTCTTTACATTTCATTTCACCCATACATTTGCCATAACTGCTCTAACTGGATGCCTTGAGTGGGAGTTTTAATTTAGTATTTTGTGACATTATGGATTTGGTTCAACCTTTATTAACTGGATTAAAATACTATGTAAAAATCCAAAGGCAGCTGTAATAACCAAAGCCACTAAACAGGGTTGTCCACTGTCCCCCTTACTGTTCAGTACTGTATTGGTGCCACTGGCTATTGCCATTAGATCAGAAGTAAATAGAGGGAGTGGAAGGAGGTGGCAAAGAACAGTTATTACTGTATTCAGATGATATCCTGGCATTGATTAAAAACCCCTAGAATTCTATACCACACTTAATGGAAACAATACAGTCAAACTCCAAACTTTCGGGATATAAAATTAATTGGAAGAAGTCTGAGGCTATGCCTATCTCTAGAATGTGTCATTTTCAAATGGGTTCCGAATGGTATGAAATATCTCGGAATCAAATTAAGTCAGGATATAAAGTAAATGCCTACACAGCATTTTTAACTGATACAACAAAAAATGAATTGTAACTTGGAGAAATGGGGAAAGCTTTAGCTTACATTATAAGACAAGGTCAATGGTTATTACCCCACAATTTTTGTTGAATTGCCATGATGCTGCCTGTTGCTATATCCCCTCAGATTTTTAAACGATGTGACAGAATAATTAAAGACTTTCTATGGGAGGGGAAACATGAATTGGAATAAGTAAGATGTGCTCTCCCAAAGATAAATGAGGTGTGGGCCAGACATGAGGTTAAAATGCATGTTGTTTGAAATAGCCAAGTTGGCAAAGCACTGGGTTATGGATAACCATCCAGATTAAGTTATTACTGAAAATGAGATATGTTCACCATTTATTCCTATAGATTAGCTCAGCCTTTACACGGTTCATTTAATCCTATCTTTTCTCATTCTAAAGAGGTGTGGACCAGAATACATAAGATGTTAAAAATACCACACTGTAAACTACCTTATTGCTCTATATGGTATAACTCCCCGGCTGTTATCGGGAACACAAAATGGCACTCTAACGGGCTGTGTCATACTGGAGATCTGTATAAGGAGGGTATGCTCATGTCATACCCTTACAGGGAAAGAAAATATTTGTAGGTATCTCCAAATCAGGAACTGTATAACCCTTAAGACTGAATGTATAGATGGAAAGCACATCACAGACTTCTTCAAACTGCCAGCGAATCGCCTCATGCTTTTACGCATTGACTAATAGACTGGTCAGTGTAAGTTATAATAATCTGAAAACAATATGGCAATAAGACCTGGGATCCATACTAGAAAAAGAGGACTGGTTGAAATTCTGGCAAATATGTCAGGGAATCCAAACAATAAGCCAGCAAATATAAAATAATACACTGGCATTATTTGGCAGACTATATTTAATGGGTTAACTAACTAATAATTCATGTTGGAAATGCCAGAAAGAAGCCAGAATATTTTCACACTGTATCTGGGAAAGTACCACTATTCAGCCCTTCTGGGGGAAAATTTTAAGTCACATGAGGAAGTGGCTGGGCAAGGCTATGCTAGTATCTCCAAGACTCTGTCTACTCAGTGACAGATCACATGCAGATAACTTGCCTGGACAGGAATTCTAAGTTGTTATAGTTGGTGTTATTATGACCACTGGGACAATTCTCAGATACTGGAAAATACATAAACCTCTAGAATTGAAAGCATGGTTTAACTATATGACAAAAATCACCTCTTGTGAATTCATGTGGTTTAGGATGATGGATAAAAACCATAACATAACATGTGATTTGGAATCACATTTCATTGCTTAATGATCCTGAAATATTATTATCTTTCTTTTATGTATTGTGACTAATGCCATTTCACCACCTGTACATACCCCCTATTTATTTGTTTATTTATTTATAGCCATCATATTAATATTTGTTATGTTGCTGGTATAATGTCTTACTGGAGGTTCACTTGTCATGTACCAACCTTGTTAAAATTAATAAAAATCTGAATTATTAGAAACAAAGATCAAAATAAACATTTGCCATAACTGTCCATTCTGCACCATGGTGAGTCATGGTGAGCCTGGAGGTGATACATACCAGGCAGAGTACCATCCAGACAGAAGGCCTGCCAATGCCAGGACACACACTCACACATGCACGCGTGGGAAAACACGCAAACACCATTTATGGCCAGAGCCAGGATTTGAATTCTTTAAAAACAATCACATTGACTAAGAATACCTTGGCAGGTGTCACATATTTAAGTTAATCAATTCAACAGTATTTGTTTCAGCTACATAGTAATTCACTGCACCACTTCCTACACATCAGATGCCTTTTTGAACAAAAAAGATCAGGGACCGTATGCATAAAACTTCTTAAGAATGGTCTTAAGATTGGTCGTATACTTTGACCTAAGAGTCAAAAAATTCTTAGCAAAAAGTAGGACCTAAAAGCGTTGTATAAAGATGCTAAGTTACTTTCAGCAAAGTCTAAGCCCAATTCCTAAGTGCTGACAGAGCCAGCACTTAAGTGATGTGAGATGAGGACTACAAATAAAATCCAGCCCCAACTACTGCGTTCAACCAATAGAGGAGCTGCACGGTGAATATATTAGTGACATCAAACTGTTAATGTAGGGCTTTAATTAAACAACACAGTTTTTTGTCATTATACCTTTAATTGGTTGTACTAAAATCTACCTAGCACATCACCGATCAATTTTCAGTAATGGATGCACATGTTGTATATATTATGGGTCAAACGCAAAAGTCATAGCAAGACAATGGATTCTAAAATAAAACCAAACTGGACGACAAAAGTTCTCGTGGCACAGTTGGTGCTTAAATGGAAGGAGATTTGGGAGGCTAATGCAAGCTCCATAAATCCAAAATCCAGAAAACCTCAGACAAGACGTTCAGCAGTGGAATGTTAAAAAGGTAGTATAATGTTTTATCTACCTTGCGACAGGAAATCGCAGCTTACAAAGCAAGCATGCAAGCTACAAGTTTGGTTCATTACTTATATTGCTCTTTCTGCTAAGGGGACACTGGAGTAAATTAACGCACAAGCCTGCCAGTAGCATGATGCACTACTTCACTACCACTTCCATAAATCAAAACCATTGTATTTAAACCAAATTTTTTATATAATAGGCTTTATGGCTGTCCGTTCGTGAATATGAGTTGTCTATAAGTCGGACATTCTTATTTCCATTGTGTAATGGTACCATTAAGCAAATACAGTTGTCCCTCGCCACTTCGCGCTTCAACTTTCGCGGTTTCGCTGTATTGCGGTTTTTTCAAATATAGTCGAGTTGATCGAAACAGTGAAAATGATACAGCGTGCGCTCGGTTGTCTGAGTCAATTACATCCTCTTTCTATCCTGGCCACTGATTGGCTCAGCCTCACGCAAGTTTGTTTCTCTCATACAGGCTTGTACACCCCCCTCCCCCACCACGGATATCCAAAACCGTGGATAATAGCGAACCCAAAGACCCCATATATAGCGTGATTTTTGTGTCCATACATATGGTAAAGTTGATAAATTACGCATAGTAAGACATTACTAACATTAACTCCAGTAATAATGAAGCACATTGTACATTACCGCACAGTACTGTACTCTCTTGAATGAAAGGGATTCTGATGTTTTAACCTAATTCTCAAGAGAACCTATATAACTCAAATGCTATAAAACTCCTTCAGTATAGTAACAGGTATATTTCAAAAGCCTGGTACCATGGAAGAAAAAACAGAGATAAGAATATACATAAAAAGTAAACATCATAACATCATCAGACCTACTCTCACCATGCTAGCCTTGCCCCAATGCCTTTCTATTCACAAAATTGAAAAAAAGACAGACACAGAAAGAGAGAAGACTGACAGATGGACCATGGGGACTGTTTTTACCATTTTGGCCTCTGAATGGTGGTTGTATCCAGAGGGGGAGGAGGAGCCGCTGCTGGTGCCTCCTAGTGTGGGGCCAGGGATACCGGGGATGTTGGGCACCATGCACACCGGCCGAGCCAACTGTGAAACACACTCCATTAGGCCATTCCCTGCAGGATCCCTCCACGGTGGCTACAGCTGGAGACACAAGACTCACCGATATGACAGAGGGCATCTGCACTGGGCCAGGAAGCACTGGTACCGCCTGGCCATTAGGAAGATGCATCATCATCGGGTACTGCCCTGTGGGGGAGCTGCGAATGCACATCAGAATTTAGCAAACGGCAATAGGCTAAGAGACAGAAAAGCACGGCTATTTTTGCTGGGTTACTGCAAACAGCAGAGGGACACAGGGCTGGCGTTATATGATGAGGGTGGGCAAAGAAAAGGTGGTTGTTATGAGATTCGGACTCAAGGGGCCCGGACTCACCCCAGGTGGCGGTTGGAGGGAGGAGCCTGTGTGATGACTGAAGTGGGTGAGGGCATGGTAGGGTGCATGGCATCATAACCCATGTGGAGAGGCAGCGAGCCGGGCCGAACGATGGTAGGGGTAGGGGCTGAACTCACTGCTGGCTTTGGGGTACCCTCCTGTTAGGGGTAACAACCATTACATAAACAACTGCTCATTGTTAGCAAACAGTTGCTTTTTAGAAGTGTTGCTTAACCTACCCACTAAAACACTGCATGGTCCCTGTGCCCAAGAACAGATGCTCCAGTGCAGTTTATGACTACTGACCAAAAGCACTGACATCCAAAATAAAGGAAATATAATATGGTGATCCTCCCATACTGTACCTCACGTGACTTGTGAAGCCCTTCCTAGACCCATTGTACTTTGCATACCTGGAACACATAGGTACTGAAGACGCCATGCTGTACCTGCTTCACAGAGCTTATTCCTACCTGGACAAGTCGAGCAACATCATGCGGAATCTCTTCTTTGACATCTCCAGTGCTTTCATCAGCATCTAGCCTTCCCTGCTGGGCGAGAAAGGTGATGCAGAATGAGGACACCATAGTTTTCACAGACTACTTCATTATCACGCTACTTTAAATGCATGTCTGATATGATGCTAATGCATGGGTGCCCCCATCATTCAGTCCGTACAGGATATCACGATTCTCCGATCACAAAACTTAACACAACATCATATAAACACAATGTTTGCTAGAGCTCACAATTTTTCAAGTTCACAGCAACTTTTCCATAAGAAATAGCCAAATCAACCCAAACAAGTCCGCTTGCATCAGGACCATGACACGTCCTGAGACGCCAGTGCAATGTGCATTTCTGCATGAGTTTTACTGGACCGCATTAAGTGGAAGATCAGCACAACAAATATCTCAATTACCAACAACACTCATAAAGACTGTGAAATTCAACTCTCACACATATGCTGAACACTCAATGTCTGCCTTTTCTTCACTCTCTGGTCAAGCTCCTCCAAAACTATTTATACTGTGCTTAGGTCAGGTGGCCAGATCATGTGATGCAACAGTCTGTTACACTCCTTTGTAGGTGGCTTGGCATGTCCAAACCTTTGACTGGTACTGTATATGTATTACACCCCCCCACGTGTGTGTGTGTATATATATAAATTTAGTGGTGACTTCAAGTTATATACATTTTTTTGATACAAAAAATCTCTGCGAAAGGCCACAGAGCTGATTCCTGTACCTCTGGCTCATGCCATCTTCCAACATTGTGGGATGCACAGGTAACAGAAAAAAAAACAGTGTTTTAGAGATTCATTAGGTGGTGTCTGAAGAACCCCCTACACCTCAGTGTCGTAAACAAAAAAGAGGTGGTACTGAAGTTAAGAAAAAAAAAGATGCTGTCCACTGTGAGTACAGAAAAGGTGCAGTCAGGACTCAGGTTGGCAGGGGATGTAAGGGGATGGCATCCCCCTGTGGGGAAAAAAGGCAAGAACCATCCCTTTTGAAAATATGCCCTCCCCCACCTCAGCACTTTAAACACTAATAGAGTGCTATAGGCACCTTGGTGTTTATAGGTTGGAGTAGCATGAAAATGTAATCAGAGTCTAGGAGAAACTGGAGAGTAGTCTGTTAAAACACCTTTAGCTACGCGTTTTACTCAAATATAGCCAGTATTGCATTCTTCACTGCCGTTTGCTGCTGGATATTGATTTGAAAAAAAAGTTTTTGGGCTAAACAAACATTTGAGGGAAGCCAGCTCTGTCACAGGAGCTTGCGAGCGGAAGCGGAGAGAAGAATGGTGTCCATGAATAATGTGTCCCATCCTCTCCTGAGAGTCAGAAGAGTGTCTCCACAGTTTCTTCAGTTGCAGATTCATGTTGCCAGCTTAGGATATCAAATGCTCCTTTGCACCAAATGTTATTTGGTTTTTCAATTTCCCCACGTGCCTGATCGCGCCCAGTTCGCAGAACACTAGCCCCAGCTCTCTTTAACGTATCACTGTACAGTGCCACATGCACAATCTCATACTATTTTGTGTCTTAATGATTTATTAAATTATGGGATTTGTTTATTTTTTGCAATGCTGCTAGGAACCAAATACCTCCCCTTGGGGACAAGTTGTCATTTAAAATCCAATTCACAGTATTTTTATGCAGCTATCTTCATTTGGACGATTTCAGAAATTTTGTATAAGGTTTTAAAGATTATCAGCATCCATTTGTTTCTTTGTTAATTTCCTTTACTGTATCATCCTCCTCTTACGCGTCTTAATTTCTTATCATCCTTTGTCTCATCTTCTTTGAATTTCTGGGCATGCAGTCTTCACTAACATATCTTTCTCCCTTTGTCTTTTCCCATTTCCTCTCCCTCACCGTGGGCCTGCCACTGTCAGACATGCTGGAGGACGAGTCAGGGCTCCCGGGAGAAGAGGAATCCACCTCAACAGGCCCCTCTTCCTTCACCTTCACCTCAGATGGTGTCTGCAGGCTCATGTCCAGGGCACCAGGGTGGGAAGCAGGCAGCTATTGTCAGGAGGGAAAAAATTGCTTTGGTTATCTCAAAATAAGCCCAGGTGATGTTTATCATCTATATGAACTCAGAATACATCCAACCATTTCCACAAGCATAAAGTGGCGACATGCCGATATAATATTGGTTTGGAAAATTCAAACATTTGTCTACACAGAGAAAGTCCCTCCATCGAGTGCCCTCAGCTCACAGGGTTCTTGGCTCTCTTGCTGTCGTCATCTTCCTGGCCCTTGGGGAACTCCTGTTCAAAGGAATTGGCCAACTCATTGAACAGCCCCACCTCCTCACAATTTTTCAGGAACCGCGTGGGGGTTGGAGTCTGGTCTAAAAAGGCAGGGGGACACAGTCAGGGTGGTTATTAGCAGAAATACACAACACGCTATCTACTTAAGGAAGGTTTTCACCATATCATGAATCTCAAGTCATCCGCCAGGAATACAACAGTCAATAGAGTCCATTTGCAAAGGCATTACACTCAGCTTCAAGTAAGATAATGTAACAATCCGTACTAAAAATGTGATCAGTGTCATTATCTAATTAATGTACTGGGAGGCCACATGGCATGATTCTTAGTTCCCAAAATATGCTGCACTGAGCATTGCTGCATATTGACTGCATTGACTATTGCATTCCAGAGAATCATCAGGTTACGAAAAAATCCTGAAACTATGGAATTCTGCAGAGATAAGCACCTGCAATGATGACTGAGTCCGTTCTGGCAGGTCCAAACTTGAGTGTCATCTCATGCTTGTGCTTGTGAACAGCGAGGTGATCTTCATTGGTGAACCTCTGTGGAAAGAACCAGACAAGGAAAATGCATAGTATAAGAGGTGATGAATGGGGTGGAAAAACAGAAGATGGATTTATTGCATATGGAGCTGTCCATACCAAAATATCTGATTAAAAAAAAAGGATGAGCTGACCGTAGGAAAATGATACCCGTCAGCTTTCTCAAATGTGCCGTGTTCCCCATTGTAATTTTGCCCTGCAAAGCACCTGATCTCAATTACTATAAACAATACTCATCTATTTAAATTTCATACATAAATATCTAAGTCACCATTGTAAAATCCTTATTTTTAAAAAAACATTTATGTATGTGATTCTATTTTTGTCCGCCAAATTAGAAACTAACCTAGGTCTGGGTGGTATAGTGAGAATCTATCAATACCAACACTTTAAACAGCACTTATCAACCAAATTTAGCTAATTTCAATATGCTAAGTGTTTAGTTCCTCTACTATTCACTTTCATCAACTGTCCACTTAAAACCTACAATATCGGTCCCCTATTGAGCCTGACTATTCATTTCCAGGGAAATGTGATGATATTCTAAATTCTACACAGCTAAAAATATATTATGAATTTAACTTTATCAAGGAAAATGCTTAAAAACAGCAAGACACTAATTTTAGATCGTATGGCGCGGCCCTACTTATACATCAGAGCGTATGACTTAACTGGCATGCTTGTTCACATGACCTGTTATCACCCATAACTGCATAATTGTTCTATTGATAGAGCAGGTCAATGGACTGATGGTACAATTAATGGCCCACTGTGAAAATATTTCCACCTCAAACCAAGAACAACTGACCATACTGCAGTCAATAAATTATCTAATGATAAGCCAGAAATTAATTTAAAATGAGAAAAAACACACACATATGAATAGGCCATTTTACAGCTTGTGGTACTCACTTGGGCTTGCAGTTGTATGTTAAGAACTCCATTTTTACAGAAGTCAGTAAGCAAAAGACAGTTTATGACACCACTCTAGGTATGTACAATAAGCTGGGAAACACTGCAGTCCTGTGTGCATCTGATTCAAAGCCCAACACCTCACTGCATGACTACCTGTGCTTCTAAGTCCCTTACTCCAGCAATATTTTGAATTGTAGATGAAGAAACAGATGAGACTTTTGCAACTCAAGACTATTTCCGTCACAGTATCACACTTACAGCTGAGCAGCAGAAGTGGAAACACTGTCAAGCCTCGAGGCTTATTTTTAGATTTGCTGCCAGCACTACTGTGGGACTCATATGTTCACCTCTCACCAGCCGGTACATTTCACAGCAAGAAATAATTCTCCATTAAAGCTGGACAGCAAAATTAAGGAAAGGAGCTTCTTTTGCACGTCTTGTTTTATGCCCATAAATACGACATACTAAAAGGGATTCTAGTTAAGATGCAACAACACATGGTGAGGTAAAGAACCATCTGAACTGAAAATTTAATTGGAATTTTTTTAGTGCCTAAAAGTAGCTCAAGCAGTTGATAAAATCTTCATTGAGCATGTCAGACAGAGTGACATAAAGAGTTCATCACACAGGGAAACCAGCAGTAGGCCAAAAATTGACATCAAATGAGGCTACAACAGGGGTCAGCCACACAAAATGACAATAGAACAGCTTGCTGACTGATATTTACAGCTCGTTTTTGGCTTGGGGTGACTTTGGTTGCATGATATGGACCAAACAATGCCCAGCTGCCATTGGACCCCAGAGATCTGCTGTCCCTAGGGCAAAAAAGAAAACACCTTGGGTGGCCTAGCATGCGGCCTGGAGTTTCTGGCTGTCTGACATACCTGGAAAGACCAAAAGTGCAGCAGAACTATACAAGGAGGATGGGGAATGAAAGCAAGTGTTTTGGCAGCAGTCAGCTGGTATTATTTTGCAAGGCTGATTCTCAAAGAGTTAAAAAAGAGAGCGAGAATAAGACATAGGTAGCTGTCAAAAAAAGCTAAAACAGTTCTTTATTGAACTTTATTGAACTGAACTGAATTATTGCACCAGCTGGGTTTGCACTGCTCCAAACATCTGTCACACAGCAGTAACACGTCCATCTATTTTCTGTACCAGTTTGTCTTTTTCAGGGTTGCAGGGGCCCTGGAGCCTATTTCAGAAGCTACGGGCACAAGGCCTATCACAATATTTAGTTCAAAAGACGTGACTTGAAATACATTTAGGTAATTAAACTGACAGAAACACATAGTATTGTTTTCAAATTATACTTAGCATAACACAATCAGACTGTCATACCAGTAACATGACTGATTTAATGCAAACGCAGAGACTTAATTCTCAGATTGTTCAAAACATTGCTGAAACCCACTAGGTGTATCCCAATGTTTAAAAAAGGTTTGAAGACTTGAGACACATTCCATGCACAAACAACAACAGTTCTCAAACAAAATTAATCAATCATTCATTAACCTTAGTGTTTTGTTCAGTTGTGCTTTGTTTTAATCAACCATAAACTGCACCATCTTCAAACATCACTAAGCAGCAACATTCACAATAAAATGGGCTGGGTTTAACTCCATTCCATTTGATACAAGAAGGGAAAACACTTTATAGGAGGGAGGTCACTACTGATTATATCAATAATCACATAATCTACTGATTAATCTGGATAATATAATACAATATAATATAACATAATATAATACGAGGGACTTCGAAAAAGTTTCAGCTCTTTTTTAAAGCTATTTCAAAACAAATTACAGCAAAAACAAATTACATCACTTTTCTAGAGTCACCTCCTTTTGCAAAACTATTTTCCCAGTGTTGCACCAACTTTTTAATGCCATCAGCAAAAAATGTTTTCGGTTGAGCGCACAGCCACTGATGCACCACTGCTTTCACATCATCATCACATGAAAGTCAGTAGCTGGACATCCGGAGTGCTCTGCATCCATCACACCAGCAC
>JAODKL010000038.1:3430272-3445124 GCA_026780765.1 Petrocephalus schoutedeni
AGGGTGGCCCAACCAGTTATTAGGTTCAGGGGGCAATTACTTTTTCACACAGGGCCATGTAGGTTTGGATTTTTTTTCTCCCTAAATAATAAAAACCATCATTTAAAAACTGCATTTTGTGTTTAGTTGTGTTATCTTTGACTAATAGTTAAATGTGTTTGATGATCTGAAACATTTTGTGTGACAAACATGCAAAAGAATAAGAAATCAGGAACGGGGCAAATAGTTTTTCACACCACTGTAACACACCATAACTATGGCTACTGGTGCTGCTGTATATGCCATTTTTTTTATTACCTACTATGCTTATCCATTAGTGTGTCAATGCATGTTTTGACCATCCATCTGGCCTCACACATGTCTGGATGGTGCCGGGGTTCAGTGGATATGACTTACGACCTGCAACATTGTCAGTGTAGCTTTTAATCTGCCACCCTAAACTGGTCGACGTGGAGAACTGACTCATTGATGGACTTTGGCTTTGCCCTCAACCACAGTTTTCACCTTGCTTTTAACAAGCATGTCCAATCTTTCTTTTTCAGTAATGTTAGCATGCCCAGGGGTGTTGGGCAGCCAGTTGACCTTGGACCCCCAAAGGTGTTTTTTCACTCCATTTGGGAGTTTTTGGTTCCACTCTTCCGTTGTCAGTTGGCTTTCTTTCTTTCTCTTCAGTGTCTCTTTCATTTTCTGTGTTTTAGTCCGTTTATTTTACATTATTCTTTCTTAAAGATATTGTAATGTATCCCAACACACCCATGTAAAGCACCATGGGATGACTGTTGTGAAAGGCATTAAATAAAAATTAATTTACTTGAATTGAATTCAGCCAAATTATTATTTATCTTTTTTGACTTGATTGGTTATCGTGGTGGAGGGGTTTGCATGTTCCAATGATCCCAGGAGCTAAGTTGCCCGGGGCTTTATGCCCCTGGTAGGGACACCCAAGACAAACAGGTCCGGGGGAGGAACAAAACGAAGCACAGCTCACCAGACCCCTTATGATGATTAATAACAGTGATGTACGTTTTCCCTCACCCGGACGCAGGTCACCAGGGCCCCCCTCTGGACCCAGGCCTGGGGATGGGGCTCGATGGCAAGCGCCTGGTGGCCAGGCCTGCACCCATGGGGCCTGGCTGGGCACAGCCCGAAGAAGGAATGTGGGTCCCCCCTCCAATGGGCTCACCACCTGTAAGAGGGGCCATGGGGGTCGGGTGCAATGTTAGCTGGGCGGTGGCCGAAGGCAGGGACCTTGGCAGTCCGATCCTCGACTGAAGAAGCTAGCTCTAGGGACATGGAATGTCACCTCTCTGGTGGGGAAGGAGCCTGAGCTGGTGCGCGAGGTTGTGAGGTTCCGAATAGATATAGTTGGACTCACCTCGACGCATGGCTTGGGCTCTTTATTGCTTTTTTGCATGCTTTCCATGTGCATATTATCATATAATTCTTGCTAATCGGTCTTGTTTTGTGGTTACATCTTGAACAAAATCTATTAAATTCAGCCAAACAAAATTATTTCAATCCTTTTATTTTTTCTTCTAAGGTGCCTAACATGAAAGAAAGGGTAAAAAAAAACTAATTTTGGCTACGCAAAAGCCGGGGTTCAGCCGTATATTTTTTATTTCGATTACCACCATAAAATTTGCATGTGCGAAACTTTCACTAGAATTTGCATAAGGCGCAGCATTAAAAAATATATATTTATATTTTTGGCAAACCACAAGGGCAACTTGCTATTTCTATAACAAATCCGCGGGCGACCAGGTGCCCACAGGCATAGGGTTGGTGACCCCTGATGTATGGTATTCAATCAGCCTATATGGTTTCATGCTATACCCCTCATTGTCTCTCTATACTGGCTCCCTATAGGTACTCGCATCAATTGTAAGTCATTGATGCCCAAGTCAGAATCAAATATGGACAGTTACCTGCATCAAGAGGCTCCTTAACCCTTTTCCCGTGATAATTTCCCCATGTGAAATTTGCCTACTGTTTAATGATGCTCTGGGGTTAGACTGACCCCAAACACGGGATAGGGGTTAAATCTATGTCCCATCTCACCCTCTTCAGTCAGCAAACCAATGCTTCTTAGAGATCCCTCCAACACGTGAGAAGTCTCACTCCAGATAATTCTCATCCAATTCCCTCTCCAAGATCCATCCGTTCTGCGTTGAATAGTGTTACTAGGTTCTTGCTTTTTTGGACAATAGTGTTTTGCTTTTGTCCCTATACTGCTTACACTTGTATCTGGGCATTCATTGGAAGCTGAGGTGCACTTAGGCCTAGTCAACTTGACTGTCTGAAATGTGACATTTACCTCACTGGTAAATTACTTTGGACAAAAAGCATCTGCTAAATAAATCCAATGCAAATAAAATCTGAGTCAGAGTGATTGATTCTATGAGAAAACAGACTGATATGGCAATGCAAGTTGTAGTGTGGACAAGAGCTACTCGTTTCTTAATTAGTATAATTATAAATTGGTATATACACCTAAAAGGCAACAACCTGTCAGACCTGTTTTTTGCCCAAACTGTAAATTCCAGCTGAATAAAAATGTCACAAAGCAAGTATTTTAAAACTTGCAAACATGGTCAGAGTATTTTAAGGGGAGTGAATGTAATTAAATGCAATACCTTACAAAACCAGAATTTTGTCTTGCTTGAAGAATCATACTGACTCAGCAGTTTCCACCCCTTATGTGAAAAATAACATATGCAAAACAGTATGAGAAAGTGTTTTCAGTTACATGTCATTTGGCCCAAGCAAAGCAATTTCTCCCCCAATCTAAAACAATACACAGATAGTTGTCAAACTGGTCAGGTTTATTCTGTTTGAGCAACTCGAACACAGGAAGGAAAGAATTCGGATCAAAGTTGGGCTGCTTAACCTAATGGACAACAACAATCCAACCAACTAGAAAGAAGAGATGAATCTCAGCCAATGAGCTGCAGGGATGTCTGCTATAACGGTTGCTTAGTATGAGGTGATGGGCCTAAGTGCTCGCTGCCTTATGGCGTCCTATGCAACAAACCAACAGATGTATTGCAGCTTCTGGCTGCACATCAGCTTCCTGTTTGCACATGTCTGCGGTGTGAAGACATTACACAGGATGGGTGGAGAATATCAGGCAGATTCTACTCAGGCAGATAAAGGCACTTCTGAAAATAAAAGTAAACGGGAACAAAAAAAAGTGTGTAACTTTGGAGGAATGTTACAAGTTCACAATGGGAATGAAAATGTACATAATAAAATAAACAAAAAATGTGGTATTTTCTTATGAGGTCTTCAACCGCTCATGACCATCCGGACGAGATCTGCAGGATAGATGGAGAAAGAAAAAGAGGTAACTTATTAGCTCAAGTCTATTGTCAATGAGAAGAAACCCCAACTGCAGCATCCAACATACCAACTCATGTCAAATTTTAAAATCAATTAATGTCTTAAAAACATCATTACTTCTCAATTCATTCAACATCATTTTAAGAGATTTTGTTATTTTGACTAGGCAACATTACTATAACAATGATTATACTTAGCAAAACTGGCAGCAGTACCACAGAAAAAAAGAAACGTGCCAGTTTTATTCTGCATAAAATACTTAAAAATAGTTCTATATAACTGCTATCTGCTGAAACATCTATCACACACAAAACAGAATAAAGAAATCTAAATGTAAAACTCTAGTAAAAGTATGACTAAATTAACAGATTTTCTATTGCAGTATTAAGGAATTATTCAGCCAAGAATTGCTGTATACAACAATATTTCACAGCTTACACAAAAAGAACAATTTAAAAAGTTCTAAACTAAAGCAAGAGTTGCCGTTTGATCTCAATGATGATTCAGCATTTTGAAATGGGTCCCACCAATCCTTATCATATTTTTCTAGCAACCTGCCTAGCTTTGCTAGCAAGGCAGACAATTTGAAAATAAAAATCTAAACTGTATTCTAGTAATAACATTTTTCATTTTCAGACAATACAACATACAAAGATGCCTTAATCTACAACTTTCCAGTTCATATCTTCAGAGTGAATTACTAGATCGACATGTTTATATATTTTCTCCAATATCTTTTTGGTCTTCCAACTGACTGCACAAAGCTTAAGCACATCAGTAACTAACTGATGGGTACATATGGTAGTAAAAAATTTCTGTGAAGCCACAGGGAAATGGTATTTAGTTAAGTATCCCAGAAATTATACCAGTTCTTGGAGAAAAAGTGGTGGGCTTTCCCCATGACTTTCTAAAAGCCTTATTTCAGGGGTGAGCCAGCCCTGCACAGGATGCTGTAGCTGGGGGCTGATCCCCCCCTCCTCATGATTACATGGCTGTCAGTATGAAGAAACTGGGATTGTGCAAGAGACAAAGAGTAGAAACAGCATGTAGAGGGATCAGTTCTACAACCTACTCAGCTGCAACACAAGGCATTGACCAAGGCTCTGTTAGCGTTAGCTGACCCCCAAGTTTGTTTTTAATCTGCAAGAGGTGGGAGGGCAGAGAAGGGCCTTGAGAACTACAAGAAAAAGCCCAGCAACTATCAGCCTCCACGAGAAAAGTAATACCAGTAAAAAAGGAACTCACTGCACACTGTAATTCAGAAGGGTTAGTAGAAGAACTGACTGGTCTGTTTTATGAGAGTGGGGGAGAGACCGTATTATACGATCTTTTATGAAAACACACTAGAACACACAAGTCCCAGATACAGAAAGATGACAATGGATGCATCTTTGCACCAGAAAAATATAGATGTCACTGAAGTGGGTGCTGAAGAAAGAATCCATTTATTAAGCCCTCTGTTTTGCCAGTATAACCCCAATGTCCAGCTACCATGACCCTCCCCAGCTCTCAGTCAAACAGTCATCCTTCTGCACCTACAAAACCCAATCCCCACCCACACACCCCGTTAAAAAAAAAAAACAAACAAACAAAATACAACATAAAAAACGAAAGGCTACAGTCCCTTGAGAAGAGGAGCCCAGACACATGCAGAGGGCATGCTACAGCCAAAGGTGTGAGGAGAAAGGGCTGCTGGAGAGAAACAGAAGAGTAAAAAACAAAAGCCTCCTAACTAAAACAAGGGCCCCGCAGAGTCCTCCACCATCATGTACATAGGAATGCGCACTCTCTTGGCACGCTGCTTCAGGAAGCCAGTGTTCAGGCAGCACTAATAGAGTTAAAAGGAGCTGTGGATTATCTATGCGTTTTGCCCCTATTAATCCAGTTATGAGGTGTATCAGCCCCACACATGGGGACAATGCAAGTATGCGTTTGCAATATAAAGTGATAAATGTGGCAATTTCTAATCGTAACTGACAATACACTGCTATAACAAGAAATTACCACGCATTTTAACCTTAATACAGCAAATTCATACTTCGCTTGCGGTAAAAAGGTTAAAATGCAGTAATTTCTTGTCAAAGCAGAGCAAACGCACATGAAACAAATGCATCTGCGCTATTACAAGAAACTGCAACGCTTATCGCTTTATATGGCAAACACATACTTCTGTACCAGTTATAACCGTGGCTGTAACGGTGGTTCACATAACGTTTAAGTCAGGGCAGAATCAACATTAAATCTCACAAACTCCCTATGTTCATTGTGTGAACACCATACTTAAAGCATGAAAGAGTCTGTCTTGGTGGTGCCTGGATTAGAGGTCGACCGATATTTGACATTTTTAGATGTATCGGCATCGGCTGATATTTGAGTGTAGTGCGCCGATTTGCAAACAGGCACATCTGCGGGCAGCCCAGTTGCGGTGGAATACGTGACCCATGCTGCCATCTGTGCAGGACACCAGCCAGAACTTTCATAAGTGTCCTGGGAGAGAACGGAATGGCTTAAATTCTGGGGCCAGTTGCACAAAACGCCTTAAGTTAAGATTTCCTTAAAATCAAGTCAGTTGCACAAAATATCCTTAAATGTCCTCCTTAAGGTTTCCTTAAAATGTTCACGTAATTATTTAAGTTTATCTCCTATTCTTGGTCTTATACTTAAGGAATCCCTTAAAGGTTACACAAAACACTAAGAACCAAAGTGAGGAGAATAACTTAAGGTACCCCTGACTGTACCTTAACCGCAGCACGCAGCTTATGGCCGTAAATGAAGAAAATGAACTCATCCCAACTGGATACGATCATGATCAAATTTATCTAGCATTATAGATTTGACAGACAGTTGATTTATAATTTTATTTATACAGCCCGCAAAATGTTTATAATTCTGTCTATAAATCTGGTATTCATTAATGCATTTAATGTAACCGAGATACAAAAATAAATCCAATCTGCTCAGGTTTTGCTCGCTTGCCTCTCTCTCTTTCTCCAGCACTTTTGCGTAACTTCCAAGTTGCCACCGGTGGAAATCCGGCTTTCATTTTTATTTTGTTTATATTCGTCAGATACAAAATATGTTTAATGTAACTGGCAGTATCATACTTAAAGGGAAAACTTAAGGTGTTTTGTGCAACCGGCCCCTGATCTTTCAAAGACCTCTATATTTAACTGGTTTGCTATGAAGTGTTGCTTTGAAAGAACGTGAATAGCCTACAGAACAGTCGGGAACTGGCATAATGATAGGAAGCCATCAGCCAGCTCTACACTGTAAAAAAAAAATCCATAAAAAATGTATAATGTAGCGGTAATTTTCTGTCAGGACATTATCCGTTTTCTTACGGATCTTTTTTGTTAAATTTACAGACATTAACGAGTGTACTGGGTCCCACAATGCAACGTGAAATTCAAATTAAAGGGTAATACACCTGTGAAAATGTATACGGAAAATTCCTTCATATTAACACGGTACATTGAACTCTGTTTTTATGGACGTTTCTTACAGTGTAGCTTACAGGCAACGTTAAGGATGGGTATTAAAACCATCATTGACAGAGAAGTTTTGTGCGTTTAAGTGTATATAGTTTGTTTATATGTAGGGTGATCAGATATCTGGTCACCCTAATTATATTTAGGTTTACACTTGTGTTCTAAGCCAGTGTCAGTAAATGTTAAGTTGAGAAATGTTGTGTATCCTATATTATTAGTGTGATATTTTACCATGCAAATAGAGCGGAAAATGTCCAATTACCGGGCAGGAAAATCGGCAGCATATATCGGCCATCAGCTGACCCTGACTTCTAAATATCGGCATCGGCTATAGAAAAACTCATATCGGTCGAACTCTAGCCTGTATCACTAGAAGCAGCAATGCATGGGGAGAACTGGGCGGGACCCCTTTCTGATATACGTGCCGATGGTAGGACCAGGAAGGACGCCCATACCGGCGCTCAGCCCGACATGATGTGACGAACGAAGGCTGCAGAAGAGGAATGACAGGTTATACACAGTGCCACACCCTCAAACACACACATACACACACACCAATCACTCATTAAATCAGTGCCTGGCAAAATGTAGCGCCTGTGAATCTAGCCTACACAGGCCTTGTGCAGCACTCACATAATCACAGTAGGCATCTGTATTACGGAGTGTCTCAAAATGTGACCCACCAGGTTGTCCATGTACCTGGCTGTATGTTATTATTAAAATAAAGAGGCCTTAGGACATCCCCTCATATACCCACTTTATCATTACAATGATGGTATTTGCTGATTTTCACCTGTGAATATAAGTTTTCCAATCAGTTGTGAAAAAGTGAGATTCCTCATCTTTTTCGTTCCTCATCGCTGCAATGCATCTTTCATAACATTTCTTTTCATAAGTTCTCTACAAAGAATTCAGTACAAAATCCGGTGTAGTTCCATAATCCCCAAGCCATTAATTCCCCATTGGGTCCCATCTTTCACCTTCATAATTGATGCAACCATTGGCATCTTCATGTCCTGCCAAAAGAGTTTCTACCTCCTCCTCCGTCATCTTCTCCCCTAAAAGAGGTAAACAGTTAGCATGCTCTACATGAATATTAGCTAACAACATGCTACATTAATGAACAACCATAACAGTGTTGACACCTGTTCTTGCAATTTTAAATAATAAAAACCTGTAGCTGTGAGTATGAAAAGGCCTACCCAGTGTGGTTAGGACATGCCGTAGCTCTGCCCCCATGACGGTGCCATTGCCTTCCTTGTCGAAGACACGCAAGCCCTCCACGATATCCTCAAAGGAGCCCTGGTCCTTGTTTTTAGCAATAGCTTGCAGCATGGGCAAGAACTGCTCAAAGTCCAGCATTTTGTGATTCATCTCTGAGGATGGGAAAAGTAGTTTGGGGGAAAATGTTATGCACTGAACAAGCCCCCTACAAACTTACGTCACATGTAAAATGACAGTGTTTTATCAGACACCACACATACCCTCAGCTTTGGGGTTGCCCAGAACCTTGAGCACCTCGGCATTGACTGGGTTCTGGCCTAGCGCGCGCATCACATCCCCGCACTGGCTGTAGCTAATCTTGCCATCGCCTGTCCGGTCAAACAATAAAAAAGCTTCCTTGAACTCTGAGGGAAGAACACAGGCAGAACACAGGCAATTAATAAGCATATCCACAGGATAAACAACAAGTAACACCATGCAAAGTGGAAGAAAGTGACGCAACTGGTAGTGGTGGCAAGCAGCACCATGGCAAGGTTGTGAGGTTTGAAAATTAGAGCAAACGGCACTTCTCAGCACTGGGGGGTGGAAGCAAACAAAGTAGGGCTGCCACGATTAGTCAACGTAGTCTATGACAATGACGATGAAAATGTGTCAACGTCAGTATTTTCAATCGATGCATCATTTTTTTTATTTTAATGAAATGACCTTTTGATTTCTAAAATGCTTCAATTCATAAATATTTTCATTCAGTATGAAATGTAATTATGAGTTGTTCAAATTACCACATACAAAGGTTGTTCGGTCACTGTGCAAGGCTTTGATAGCATACTACAGCAACACTAGCACTATGCATGGGCACCTGAAGAGAAACAGGCACTATTCTGGACCGCCACAATGTGCAAAACCACCCTAAGTGTTATTTATTCATGTTTATTATCACCCTACGTGTTGTTTATTCGTTACCATTAGTATAGAGAGCTGTTTAACATCTTTTCTACATGTAGCTGCTAATACACCCATTATTAAAGCCATAAAGTTGTCTGCCTAGAATTTCCATGCAAAAAGAGATTGAGAAATGTTTAGGTTAGAATGTGGGCCACTTACTATCCAGATAAATAGCTTTCGCAACAGCAGATATAGAGATTACACAGTAAACTGAATAATCTACTGACAAGACACAAAAGATTTAAAAAGAAAAAAAAGCTCACATATAAATAAGCTCATTGCTTCTTTGCATGGGATCATACTTTATGTGCTCAGAGCAGTTTGCCTCAGTCACATATGTGAATCTTTCAAAATACCTTCCTATTCATATTAGAAACAAAATACCTTTACGCATGGGCTGTCTTATTGCCGTCGGCCACATTCCCAGCTAGTACCTTGCCACCGCCTAGAAGCAGCATACTTTGTAGTGTTACATTGGCATTCCCTCAATTGTACTACACAAATGCATAATGGCCAGTGACAAAATTCAGGTCATTAGGTATTGTGACTCATGAGAGCTGAAATTCAAAGAAAGCCAGATACACCCTAGCAATTACTTGCTTTCCGTGACTTACAGTGTGCTTGCTTTCTTAGCTTCCAACTTATCGCCATGTTGATCCGGGCTTGGATTAGTAACATCACTGCCAGGTGTCAATCAAAAAAAGCAGTGAACACAAGGAAGCAGAACATAGATTCTCAGCCTAGACCAAACATGCCCTATTAACACGTTGAGCTTTACTTACTAATACGTTTCAGTGTTTGACTGATGTCTTAGTTTATCCCTCAATATAAAAAGAAACACCTTTTGAACTGCACCTTCAGAAATTCCCCCGGCCGTATTTAAATGTGCTTGGTGTGGAAATGAGGGAAGCACGCCGGATGTGCGCACTTTAAGGGGCGATCCTCGGCCCTCGCGCTGGAATGCTGCGCGCGCCGGCTGACGCTCAGCTTCCAGCTCCTTTGCCCATATAAGGCATTGCGAGGGAGCGGCCCTCATCTGTCAACCGTCCGCGCTTCAGCTAACGACACCGTTAAGGAAACCGGTCAACACCGAACCCACGCCAAAAAAGGAAGTTTTACCCTTGAAAGGGACATACCGTAGCTATCCTACACACTGTTCGCCTTCAAATAATAAGAGACCACGATGTTAATTCTTAAACAACCGCAGTGCCATAGGCCGCGGAAACGAACTAAGTGAATACAACCGTATTTCCTCAACACTGGCGCTTGAACACGTTCCCGTATAAAGTACAAGATAATTCTAATCCTGATTAGCCTGTTTTTGAATCAATAGCGGATACGAAAAGGGAGAATGCATGTTTCTGTGCATCATCTCAATCAGCCTAAAGTTTTTAATTGTCATGCAAGCTGTCTGGCCGCCTCAATTGGTCACAAAAGATACGGATGCAATCGTACGGCAGCCAAAATAACTCTTGCAGCAGTCTCTTGTGTAACACACACACGCACACACACGATTCAAGCCAAACTGCGGATCAGAATAAAATAAGCCTCTGCATTAAATGCTTCAGTGTTATTCAAAAGGGTTCGGTGCAACTGGTACAGAAAACCCTCACCGTGCGTTTGATCCGGTATAAATTCAAATCTGCAAGAAACAAGTAGTTGTACAACAGAATATAAAAACCTAAAAGGAAAGTAATGTTTCCAGAGATCCCATAAAGAAAAATCTGTGTCACAGCAGTCAATAAGCATGAAATGGAGGACAGCAAAAGAATCAGATGAAATGACAGTGAGGACATCTTGTAATGAATTAAAAAAAGTCTTTACAGAAAAGATATTGCCGGCTACAATACTGTGCTAATTTAGTAAACTCACCAATAATTTGGTCCTCAGAAAAGTCAGACTGTAGAAAAGAAAAATGACAAATTTAAGATGAATGACAAATCTATAGCTACATAAAACACATACATGAATGTCACCCTACAGATGAAAAAAATAAATATAGCCGACCTTTAGATAAGTAAAATAACTAGCATACTGCTAAAAGAAACAATCGATTTCGTAGATGTTTACAAACCCAATACCATTTACACGTATCTGCATCTGTCCAAGGTCGCAGTGTTAACAATTAAAATGCAACACTCGCCTGCACAATACTAATACTTGACATACTAAAAAGCGAAAACTTCACGAAATGCACAAGTTAAAAGTTGTAAGGTGTTCATCTATTAAACCCTGGGCGTGTGGAAGCTAATATCCTACATAGGAAGTGACTGCTTCAGCGACGGCAATCGTTGAAAGGCTAATCGTAACTCTCCAGTAATGCTACCCCGAAAACGAATATACTTTATGAAAGTATACCAATAATTTACGATATTTCGATATTAATTACATTTAAACTGTCGTAAAAATAATAACCTACCATTATTACGCAGTTCGGTTTTGTGCTGCAGTCAATAGCAGGAAGGTAACGTGAGCAGTACAGCGTCTGAGGGCACGGACTTCGTGACGTCAGTGTTTACCGAACAGAGGCCTGTAAGCAGGTACTTTGCGGGCGTTAGCGTTTTTTTCACTTTACCGTAAATACAGAAATGCTGCGCAGTGCAGTAACACCCACCCCCCCCCCCCCCCCCAAAAAAAACTGATCAGTACAGTATCAGTACAACAATAAATGGCATAATTTGTTTTTGTTATTATAACGGGGACTGAATCAGCGATAATCAGACATTAGGCTCTAGAACTGAGTGCACAGTTCAACTAAAATTAGAAGTTTTCAGCGATAAAGCTGTATTCAAATGAAAAAAGGCTTTCCTTTTCATATAAATATTATAACCAACAATGATACACAAAAATACAAAATGAGATTGAAGGAATGAATATAATGAATATAATAAGTTTCCTGGATTAATGTTAATATAAAACAACTTAATTGTTTGGACGGTTTAAGGTTTTGTTTGAAAGGTTTTAAGGTTTAAATAATGTGGCATTATTTATTGTTTCTGTAATACCATGATAGTGATTCAATTTGTGTCCTTACTAAGTATTATGATATTGCGGTTCATGACGACACCGAAAGGAGCAAATAATTCAGAATTCAAACTATTTGTGGTGTAGAAGTACACGAGCATCATCTTGTGGTAGATTTTAAGCCGATGAAAAAGACTACATCGGCAATTTCGTTCAGATTTTTGGAACCTAACAATCAAATGTATATTAATGCTTTTCCATTAATTTATTAAAACACGCATCACAACTAGTGCGCCATAACTTCATTTCATATGAGAGTTATGACATATTAAGTAGGTAATGAAAACAATTAAATGATTGCACTATCATAGTGGCAGGTGAAATGTTCAAATGAAGGTAAACAGGCAACAACAACAAAATAGAATAGAATAGTAATAGTAATTGGGTGGCTCAGTAAATAAGCACAGTTGTCTCACACATTCTGGGTTGGGGGATTTGAATCCCATCTTTGTGCCCTGCACTGTCTAGAATAGTGCTGGAAAAAGTACTCAGTTTTCATACTGAAATAAAAGTACACATTCTACACCAAAATGTTTCTTAAAAAGCCATCCAGTGAAATATTACTCAAGTAAAAGTACCTGGTTTTTAAAAGTACTTTAGAGTCAAAAGTAAAAACTACTGCACATTCAAATCTACCTCTCCTTTTAAATTAATGCAAAATTTGGATACAGCATTATACGAAAAACCGAGTCGCAAGATAAATGGGTATTTTCGTTTCATTCACTAAACAGGCTGTTTGTACATCACAGCTGGAGCCCATTGCAGTGCTTCTCGGGCTAGCACTGGGATGTTTATCACATTTCTTATGTTCTCACATACCAAATGATTCACTGCGTCCCAAGTTTGTTATTGGGAGCCAAGTTAGCAAGACCACTGTTGCCAAGAACACAGATATGATATTTGCCTATTGATAAACACCCTAGGCCTGTGTGATATGACAACATTATTGGTTATCGAGGATTTTAAACTAGAAACCTGGTGTCGGTATCTGACAGTAACGAACCAGAGATTATCTGGTTTCTGAAACAGATAAAAAAAAATACATTGCTATTATCTCCATGATATGCAAAGTTATCAATGTACGTAAATGTCTGTTGTAATGATGGTATGTGGATCACCTTTGCCTCCCTGACAAGTTCTTCGTGTTTCTAAGGTGGTATGCAGTGTTAAAAGTTTGTGAAACAGTGCTATACATGACCTGCAACATTTTTAATCATAATTTGATTGGCCCGCTGATGAACCGTTTTCTACCGACACAAAAAGAAATTCACTTGCAAGCAAAAAGCTCCCTTAAATGCAGCCAGGGAATATCTTCTGGCGCGTCTTCCGACGACCGGTCCAAAGTGCCTGCTTGTCTGACCCAGTTGGTCTACTAGATACACCTTCTGTGGTCCTGTTTGCCAGCTTAATGACATTGGTGTGTTGTCGCTCATGGACACTCTTTTGTTAGCACTTTGTCGTGTGACCCTTTGACCTTTACCCTTTTTCAATTGTTTTTTACTTTATAGAAAGTAACGAAGTACAATTCCAGAAATGTGTAATTACCATTTCACCAAAAAAAAACAACCGTGTTATAGTAAAAATTGTACATTTACTCCATTACTTTCCATCTCTGGTGTAGGGTAAGCTCCAGGCCCCACGACCCCTTTTCTACTTTTTTTTCATTGCAAGTCTTTCATACTCACCTCCATTATGCTGGACTCAAAGGGACAATCAGGGGGATGTAAAAGCCGTAGCTCGACTTCTGAGGCTGATCTAAGGCCTACAGGCAGGCAGGGAAACGGTGGCCCCGACCTCAGAGCAGTCCCCATCGTGGCCGGATCCTTGAGGCATGGTTCGTGCTTCGGGCTCTTTGCCATGGCTTCACTCTGAAACCCTCTTGCTGACTATGGCCACCTGCACAGCTACAGCACATGCTCAATATGAGCACAGAGCTGAGACAGAAACTATGTCAGAGCTGTCTGTATCCTGAGGGAGCAAGAAAAAATGGGAGGGAGAGAGGTACTGGCCTCGGGAGAACGGTTCGAAAAGTAGATGATACCAGAAATAGATGTCGGTGAACGAATGAATGAGAAGAATGGAAAGTACATCTATTTGCATGGGAGTTTGCCAGCATATTTGTTTAAGTACCGTTATACACAATTTAATACAAAATATGCTCATGCCTGTGCAAATAGCCGAATTTGTGTGTGCATCAACAATGTTAGTAGGCTGAAGATTCAGGATATCAATTTGTCGTTTGTTCTAGACTTGTTGTTATTTTATCTCTTCATCCAGTTTCTAAGTACCTCAAGCACAAAGAAAACCCACATAGCCATTTCTTTGGCAATAGCATGTGCAAGAATATGTATGTCAGTCATGCTTCGTTGAAGTAACCAGAGCTTTTTGCTTCCAGATTTAGATGTTCCTCACACCTTTAAATGTAAAAGTCAATGTCTGTTTGGCTGTGTTATGTACCCCGATCAGCCATAACATTAAAATCAGCTGCCAATTTCAATTCAATTCAGTTTATTTTTATATAGCGCCCTTCACAAACAGAGTTGTCCCAGGGCGCTTTACATGGATGTGTTAGAATACATTGATATACATATAAAATGAAATACATAGAATAAAAGGAAGACAGAATAGAAAAGAAAGAAAAAAAAAGCCAATTGACAACGGAGGACAGGAACCAAAAACTCCAACGCAGGGAGAAAAAAAACCTCTGGGGGTCCAAGGTCAACTGGCTGCCCAACCCCCCTGGGCATGCTAACACTACAAAAAATTAAGAGTGAGCATGCTTGCTCAGAATGAGGACTTGGGAGCAAGCCAAAGTCCAACAATGAATCCATC
>JAODKL010000038.1:3447936-3460775 GCA_026780765.1 Petrocephalus schoutedeni
AAATAAAATATATAAATATTGTAATGCTGCAAATTAAAAAAACAAAGTTAATAGGGAGAAATTTGTTTTGATTTTGAAACTACTATATTGGTGAGAAGGAATATATCAATGCACTGTCAGAGCTGGTTTAAAGGATTAAAGATAAAAAAATTATGGCATAAAAAAATAAAACCATATGAAATGAGCTGAAAGTACCTAATGACCGTTTGAAATAAAAACAATACAAAATGGAAAAGGTTCCTAATCTGCCATAAGAAGGGCACTCTACCATTTCCAGCCCTTGTACTGACCATGGATCTACAATCAAAATCAATGTACATGATTCAACAATCAAAAAAACAGCACAAATTTGGCCTACACAGGAAGTTGTGAAGAGTGAAGATTTTAGAATCCATAAGAGCATACAAGCATAGCCAAAGCTAGGTTTATAACATGACTTAGAGAATAGAACAGATGGATGGGTCAAAAGTGGAAATATCTGGCTGCAAATGTTTACAGTAAACAAAAAAAAAACCTCATACTAACCATCTGAAATGGTGCTCAGGCCATATGTTGGCGAGGCTTTGCTGTTTCAGGACCTGGGCAACTCAATACTCAACTACAGATTATCCCCAACTTACGACTGGGTTCTGTTCTGACAGACAAGTTACATCAAAATGTGCATGTGACACACCTGACTTTAAGGTAGGGCTGGGAATCAGCCCAGACCTCACAAATTGATCCAATTTTGATTCAGTAGTGCCTGATTCAATTCATTTTTTTAACAAACACAATTAAGATAAATGATATTATGACTGAAACCAAGATTAATTCCCAAGCGCATGCACATAAAAGCATTCCGTGTGCAGCAATCAGCCAAACACTTAAGCACGGATTGCAGTAGAGCTACGTATTCCAAAGCAGTGGAATTATTGTAGTAAAATATGAAGAACTGTAAAGTACAATAACATCAAAGAGAAACACAGTGGCTACTGACAGTGAAAATGCACGCATATTTTGTTTTTAAGAAAATAACTGTCAATTTCCAGAGATGGTTTGTGGTTTTCGTAATTATTCTATCTTTTTATTCAGCATTATTCAGCATTAAATAAATCTATTCCATTTGCTTTAGCCATCCCACACACACAAATCACAACCCCACAAGAACAATAACCGCGCATGAGGCAATAAAGTCTGAACACAAGAGGGCAGCTGGGCACCTTGGAGACAATGAACAAGTGTAAACGGTGATGTATTGGCTGTCAAATTCTGATCTGATTCCCCAAGACGAATTTTATAACCAAGTACAAACAAGACCATCGCAAAAGAGCTTGAAATGCAAAAATGATCAGTGTGCATCTCTACCTGCGGATGTCAAAGATAAAAATCATCATAAAAGATGCCACAATTGGAAAAACTGAATATTGAATATAAAGCTAACTTTACCGCAGTCACAGATTTCCCCACCCATACTCTAACGGGTGAGAATGAGACTGGGAGATGCATGTGCGACTGGGATGGTTTGGAATCCATACAGTACAGTGCTGATCCTGCAGCACGCAAGGTAGTGTAGGGTTGTCAGGCACATGGCTACCCAAATTTTTTTTTTTTTCCCACATACATTCACTAAAAAGAGAGAGAGCTATGGGGCATACGCTGTCACCGCACAGCACCACATGACAAGCCACCTCAGGCATGAGAACCTAGGTGCAACCATGTAGTGGGTGATACCTCAGCACCACACTGCTCAGATGGAGCTGATCAGTGATCAATCCTGCCACCAAGCCCCCAATTTCCCCTGAAGTTGGAGAACCTACTTGTAGGGCTGGATGTAGGTTAATATTATACCCAGGACAAAGCAATTGCAGGTTAAGGGCCTTGCTCAAGGGCCAAATGGAGTAGAATCACTCCTGGCATTCACAGGATTCGAATCAGCAACCTTCCAATTGCTGGCACAAATCCCTAGCCTCAGAGCCACCACTCCACTTATTTATCTACAAACATATAGAAAAATAAATACCTGTCCTGTGCGTGAGTTGTTGTAAGTCAGGGACAGTCAGTATTATTAACAAAGAGTAACATTGAATACTGAAGTGGGATGTGAGGCTATCCTGCAGATGAACCAAAAATTTATCTAATAGGATGATGATCCAAATCCATAACTGAATAGCATGAAAATTATATTTTGAATATATTTTTGAGGATCATACATCCACATTTCTAAATATGCTGTAATGTGACATTTTAGTGGGAATCCACCAGCAGGGGGCGATCAGCAAAAGGCTTCTTCAGGCCTACAAGTATGATGGGGAGTTCCAGGTATTTATCATCTAGAGCAGGGATGGGCAATCTTATCCTGAAAGGGCTGTTGTGTATGCAGGTTTTCACTGCAACTCTATAATTAGATTACTAATTAGAGGACTTATTGGCCGAAAAGTCCTCACACCTGGGTTTGAACAGCTGACCTAAAGGCTATTCTAAAAACCTGCATACACACTGGCCCTTTGAGGATAAGACTGCCCACCCCTGCTCTAGAGGATTAATACCTGGAACTCCCCATAAATACCTGGAACTCCCCATCCTCCAGTGGTTAAATACCTGGAACTCCCCATCTGACTATTACAACTGAAGAAGCTTTTCGAATGAGAGGTGAAACGTCTTCAAGAAACTGAAAAAAGAAGTCCACTTGCCTTTGATTCAAGCCCTTTATATTATCATGACCTAGACAACTACACAGACATATCTGAATACTTTACACAACTTAGTCTCACCCATTTATTGAAAGTAAGCATTTCACTGGACTGATATGGGCTGGGTACAATGGGACACCATCTGGGATTTAACCCAACTTTGCTTACACAGCCCTCATGGTATTTTATAGAGTCAAGCTGGCAAAAATTGCACATTGACCTTCTCCCAGGCTTTTCTTACCAGGTCCTCTTGTTGTCAAAGAAGAGAACAAGGAAGAGTTTCTCTCCTGCTTCCTCCTGCCGCTGTTCACCCAGCTTGAGAACATCCAGGGGAGGTACAGGGATTGGCACGCCATTGTGTAGCAAACCCTCCTGGGGCATGTCTGGGTCGATGATCTGGCGGGGGGGGGGGGGGGGGCAATAGCCAGGAAGGAAACACACAGTCATGTGCTGAGCCCATCCAGTCACTTCATGTGTGATTTCTCCCAATCCCAACACAGAGCCTGTGCCCTACTGTAGCATAGCCCAAGACGCTGTTGTTTTTTCGTGTTTCCCTTGAGCTGAAGCCAATCACCGGTCTACATTTTTGTTCCTCCACACAGTTTGGTGAAACTTCCCTCTAATACTATCCTCAAACAAAGTTTTCCTCGTCACATTTCTGTTCACTGCCCCACCACAGATCAAGCTTTACACAGTCAATTTTTGTTCATAGCAAAATAGTGGGATGGATGTACAGAACCTATAAAGTGTATTACTGAGGTCATGGTGGAAAAAGATGTATACATTACACCAGGGCTGTCAAAGCTTGCCCCTGGAGATCCATCACCCAGCAAAGCTTAAGTGCAGCCCGAATTTAACACACCTGGTACAGATGATCAGATCTTTTTGTAGCATGTTTACATAGCTGGTTCTAATAATCAGATGCTACAAATGGATCTGATTATTTGTATCAGGTGTGTTACATTTGGGTTTCTGGTAAATGTCCAGGAGCAGGGTTGGGCAGTTCTGCATTACACAGAAGAATGTGCACATCATTCAAATGCTTGAAAGTGTTTTTTGAAATCACAATCTTTCTCGATTTAAAAAAAACTAATTGTCCAGTAATGTAGTCTAGCTATTAGTCTCTAGTTTGAGAAACAGATGCCTCATAGGTAACTATGAGGATAACTATATTCAGATAACTATTAAATAGGCACTGCAAAACACCAGCAGTAAAGAGGCCATTCCGAGATGCTACCTTCTAGGAAGTTTCAAAGAAAAAGCCATATCTGATGAAAGGATTAAAATAGAGAAAAGAATACAGACACTGGATTGAGTACGATTGTAAAGACAAAATCTCAGGATCACAGAGGTGCATGGGGTGAGATTTCTGCAGATTACCTAAACAATCTGATAGCTAGAATGCCAAAGGTCTGAAGGGCCATCACTGCTGCAGATTGAGGACTGACCATTTGACTGTCTTGACTATTTTTTTCCTATTCCACATTTCATGAATAGAAGTATGAGTTTTCATGAAAAATTGTATGTATATGTATTTCTGCAGACGAACTGCATGACAGCAAAAGCTCACCAGAGCGGGGTATGAGGGGTAACCTCGACATTTGGCCCACACAAGGTCTAGAGGCTCCAGTTCCATTCCATTCTCAAAGGGCGCCAGGATGCTCCTCCCTGCAGATGTAGATGGCACCGATTAGCTCACCATACTCCCTGGTGTGGGGGGGGGGGGGGGGGGGGGGGGGGGGGGGGGGGGGGGGGGGGGGGGGGGGCGCATAGCAGGGTTCTTCCAAGAGGAATAACCCATGGATTCTGGATTTCAAATAAAGTTAAATGCTGCATTGAAATTCTATAAATGGAACAGGGCAGGGACTCTGAACTGAGCCAAGTTACATTTAGTGATTCCTGGTTTAAGAAAGGTTGAAAGCCCAAGGCCATTTTCTCTCAAATCACCCCCCTCAAGCAGGTATCTAAAGTCCTGTTAGACCAGTATACGTGAGCCACCTGGGGATCCTAATTTGGAGACACTTGATAGAGATTAAACAAATAATAAGTGTTCGTAAGAAAAATTTGCTTTCTGACAACTTTTAGACAAATTCAGCACCAGATCCGAAATGTCCAGAAGTGTCAGTCTGACTACATAATTGTTTTGTTTTTATAAAGTAATAAAATTCTATAACGTTATAAATGAATATCTTCAATACATAGGACATAAGAATATTTGACACCACATTCAGACATAACCTAAACCTTAATACCGAGCAGAAAATGGTGCGTGACAATTAAGCAAGCTTGATTTTAATTGTATATCAAAGGACTGGTAATAAACCAATGACCTCAGAGCCTACTGTTATTGAGCTTTAGTAATTCATAATTTCCAGTTGTACTCATTACAATGGACAGCTCCATTCATACGTAGATATATTTCTTAATTGGATGCTAAACTCTGAATGACGACATGATGTATACTTTTACACTGACCTGTCCCAATGTAATCCGAATCTCCATTCACACCATCCAGAAATGGGACTTTGGAAAGTGCCGGTTTTCCACGACTGCGTTTTGGAGGTGGAGCTCTATGATGAAATGGGTTCAAATGCGGGTTAGGTTAATGTTTTTATAGACAACATTCAAACTGCTTTTAATAATTATGCCCAATTGTTGAGAAGAGGAAAAAACAGCTCAATTTCATACATTATGACCTCTCAGACTATACTATATTAACATCAACGGTGGTTCATTGGGACAACAGCTATAAAACATGCAGGAAAAAACACTCTTGGGGAGTGGAGAAAGTGGGAAGTCTTACATTTCATTGTGGAGGAGAGGGGAGGCACTGCAGTCTGACTCCGAGCCACTATCTCTGTGCTTGGCAAAGCCATTGGTCAGACCTGGGCAAATGGAGACACAGTGGTTACAAATAAATTCTTTACAAATCATACAATGTCATTTCCTGATTTTTTTTACTGCTGTCTCTCACAGTGGGAATGCACCTACAATGTGAATTTCAGACCCCTCCTTGATTTCTAAGTGGGAGAACTTGCAAAATCGCAGGGTGTTCAAATACTTATGTTCCTCACTGTGTGATACCCTTAGAACTTCAACACGCTTTTACTTCTTCACTTTCACTATGTGTACAGCACCTATTCAGCTACTATTCCAGCTGCAGCCAATTCATACATTTGCTTAATCTACTCCAAGCACACCTGACTCGTCCTATAAAGTATACATAAAGCAGGGTTCCATCAAATCTGGTCCTGGAGGGCCAGAATCCAACACCAACTTCTCTGCACAAACAGATCTTAAACGGCTAATTACCAGGTGTAATAGCTGTGTCTGAGTAAGTAAATCTGCAAGCTATGTTGCAAGACTAGAATCACGATCTCCTCACGATCTTATGGTGCATGCACAGTAATCACCAAGGCTTCAGATGACGGGCGAAACATTTGGCCGAACGCCAGCTTTTCGATGCAATACGGACTTTTGCCTACGCCCACAATTTACCAAACAGATTAGTAATACGCCTAAAATATTAATGAGATGCGTGTGTGATGCCCAAAAGTTATTAATCCGCATAATTTCGGCATATTCTTCCGTTTATTAAGTCCGGTTAGTGCAGCACGCCACCTGTTGATGCCCATGCAGATTAATAGTATGTCTAAAATGTTACAAATCCTTTACCAAATTGTGGGCGTAAGTAAATGTCCGTATTGTACCGAAAAGCTGGCGTCCAGTCAAATGTTTCGCCCTTCATTTGAAGCCCTGGTGATTACTGCAGTTGCGCCGTAAGATTGCCAGGAGATCGCGATCCGAGATCGCCCCGCCCTAGTCCACAATTATAAAAGGTTTGGTCAAAGCAACTTATACTAAACTGCTTCCTTCAGTAACTCCTGGTTCCTCCCACAGCCCATAGTCATGCAATTACGCTAATTGGTATTTCTGAGTGTCATTGTTCACATGTGCCCTGAGATGGACAGGCATCCCACCGTGAGTACAGCCCAGCCTATGATAGGTTCCAGCCCCCCCTGTAACCCCAACCATAAGTGGTTGGAGGATGAATAAAAGATGGATGGGTGTTTGGTATCATTATCAGCAGTGGGATTCCCTCACCTCGCTCTCGGGCTGGAGGAGGTGACTTATCCCCATCAGTGTCAGAATCGGTGGCAGGCCGCCTCAGTACAGCTGGCAAGGGTGGGGGTGTGGTCCTAGGTGGTGCACCAGCAGGCATCAGCAGGGTAGGGTCTGGAGGAGTCCCCCTGTCCCCCCCATTCTGCAGGGGGCTATCTTTGTACCGCAGAGTTTTGGCTCCAATTTTCGCTTTCTTGAAAAGAACAGAGGTGCGACGACCCACGCCGACAGCGGGAGGGGGAGGGGCCGAGCGCCCACTGCCGGCCCCCCCGTCACTGCACAGGCAGGCCACATGTCCCTCCTCCTCAGCCTTGGCTCCATCTTCACCATCAGCAGATTTTAGATGCTGCTTGTGTGGACGCCCATTGGGCCTGGAATCAGCAGCTACTGGCTGTAATGTGGGTGGATCCTGGGGGGCCTCCCCATGTTGGGGGGACAGAGCAGCACCTGTAGGCTCCAGCATTGGAGGAAGTATCAGTTTCATCTCATCTGGATGCACAAAGAGAAGTTAATTGCAGAATCCCATTTCATTAAAAACAGAAGAGAAAAATACTAGATGGTTTTTAAGAGGTTTAGCACACGTATTTGAGTAAAAGGTCTGTCTATATTGAACAGTAGCTCTAAATCCTCATAATTCAGTAATGGTGAAGCCACAGGCTGAATGACATGTTGGATTCGTTTATCTCCGTGCCTAAAGAGCATGAGCATGGCTTGACCCCATTACAGCCAGTCATGAAAATCACAAAATCAAACATGGCACAAGGGTCATTATCAGCTCACTCTTAAACACCAGGTTTGTGTGTAATAACGCTACTCACCTTTTTCAGGGCTGGAAGACAACGATCCCACATGTACATTACTGCTGTCATCCATGCAATTTTCATCTTCCTCCTCTTGCTCCTTCTCATCCTCCTCCTCCTCCTCCTCTTCCTCTCTGACACTACCATTGTGCAGTAGTAGGTGGCGCTGCTGCTGGTCATGCTTGTAACGCACACTGTTTATCTCCCGCCGCAGCAGGCGGATGCGACGTGTACGAGCACCACTGGGGCCCATGGACATGACCATGTCCAGCTTGTCCAGCAGCTCCTTCAGCTGGTCCTCCGGGGACATGTGCAGGCGGTTCTCAGGCACCAAGAGCATGTCCACTGCGTGTGTGGGGGGAGGAAGGTTCGCCAGTTTAACTGCCTCATGTAGGTAATTTTATACAAGCAATAAAATGAGAAAATGGACCACTGGAGCCTGCTGGCAGATGTACATTAAACGAACTGAATAAAGCTGTTATTTTAGCCTTGCGAGAATCTGCCAGTTTCCATGAACACTATGCACTTTGCTGGGGAGTTCAGCACAGTCACAAGTAATGATATGGAACCAGGATGGTTACCAAAACAACCACAAAGCAGAAACTAACTGGGAAGCACATCCCAGCTTTCAGTAACTGAATCAAGGGGTTAAACTAGATTTCTTGTGATACTCCACTGCCAAGACCGTGTTCATTCTGAAAAGCCGAAATATCCAACCCTACCCTGGCCAAGCCTAATGGCCCTTTTCCACTGCCATACAGGAACCGACCCGTACCCAAGCCATACCATGAATAGACTATTTACAGTGTGGTTCCAGCTTGCTTCTTTTTATCACTGTAGAAGGGTCAGCTCGGTAAAGGTGTCGCTGGTCTTAAAGAGTGACACTGATGCAAAACTAAAGAGTTGCTCGTTTACTGTTCATATGGAGTGCATCATGATTTAATGAGTGCTAATTTCAACTAGCAAGTCTGTGATAACTGCAGCCTTATGGTAGAATCAGAAACTGGTGGAATTGGCATTCACTTGCGTAAAACTTATGAATACATTTCCTTCAGCTGGTTTACAGTACGTTTTTGTTGGTGGTTGGATATTTTGAAGTTCAGAGTTATTGGGAATGCATCAATAATAATACATTGTGATGTGAGATTCTACAAATTAATATGATGCTACTAATAATTAAAAATATATGAATATGCCATCTTTTCCTTCAGCTAATCCAGATTTGGATACTTTACAATGGAAAAACAGTTATTTTGTGGTACGGCTCGGTTCTTGGCGGTGGAGAAGGTCTAAGTCACAGATCTCTATTCAGGCTCACACTCAGAGCTTCTCTCATGCAGTACTGTTCAAGCTAATTGGTACATAACTACAAAGCATTAAGTATTACCAAACATAGATGAATATAGTACCAAACACCAAAATTAACCATAAACCACTGCACTTTATGGTTTTCCTTTATTTAAACTTTTACTAGTAAAAAAAGGCTGAGAAGATGAACACAGGTGGTGCTCTGACACACGTTTGATACAAACCCCGCCCACAACTTACCATCCTCCCAGGAGCAGCGGTAGTAGTCATGCCGGTGGGGAGAGTCAGGGAGGTGCATGCCAGTGTCAGGGTCCAGCCCCGTGCTGTGGGCCTGCCGGTGGGCATGCCGCAGAACGGCACCCCCGAGCTCACGCAGGCGCAGCGCGGCACGATGGAACACGGTGTCCCTGGCATTGTAGCGCAGGCAGTTGGATACCATGAGGTTGAAGTCACCCTCCAGCTCTGTAAGCGTGCGATAAGTATGGGCTTCCAGCTTGGCATGCATGGTGGAGAAGTCCATGGGCTGGGATACAAACTCCAGATAGTCTGGTACCTGCAGGGGGGTGGGGATGTTTTCAAAGCAGCAGAGATGTGGGGGTTTTCCCGGAGAGCTAAATAGTCAGATGAAGTATACTTGTGCACTTCCCATGTTAACTCCCTCTTACAATTACTGCGGTTATTTCAGTTTTCACAGTCTTAGATGATTTGCGCAGTAAACCTAGAGGCCATCGGAATGATGTATTCTCCAGACAGCCCCATGAGCTCCACCCATCTAGTCCCCACTCCTCCCACACCGCCCCCCCCCTCCTTCTACAACCTGTAGCCTCCCTACGCGCACACGCACGCACGCACGCACACACACACACACACACACACACACCCCACCTCTCCAAAGACATCCTCATTAAAATCTAAACTTTGTACGACTTCTCTCAATGTAAATCAGGTTCACCAGACCTGAATCTGTGCAGATCTTCATCCATATGATGCTTTTGGGAAGGGGTAAAATGATCAATCAAATACTTATCATGATCACAAGGACAAGTGTCTTCTGAAATCTCCCTGCCCTTTGCTGCCACTAAGCAGCATTGCTTCAGTAGAATGTCTCAAAATTAGAACAGTTCCGGATCATCACCCACACAGTACGTCCACAAAGTAGCGCTGGGCGATACGGGGAAATATTTTATCACAATAATTTTTCCTATGAGTTAGTATTGATTATTATGTTATTATTTAAAGTAATTATTTACAAGAAAGCTGTATTTTTGCTTAACTTTCCATTTGCTTAAACTAATTTTAATGAATAAAAGTATATGCACTGATTGCAAATTTCTAGGCCGATTCCGATTACTTATTTATGATATAAAATCGGCTGAAACCGGTTTCCCTGAGAACAGCGAATACAAAGAGCAAAATTCTCAAATTCTTCAATGCTAATTTTTTCGTAAAAAAAAATAACGAAGAAATAAATACAACCCCTAAGTTTAATATATTCTCTCAAATAAGAATAGGTGCAGTAAGTTACATACATACATACCGATTTTGTTTTGGCAAAATATTATAACCAAAATGCCACTACATAAGCATTAATAGCAAATTTCTTTTTATAAACATAATTGGAAATCGGTTGTAAAACTGAATACAACTTTGGGATCCGCTTGTAGTGGACTACATGTGTGAAATGAAACTAGATTAAATGACTCTGGTAGCTCGGCGTCCGAAAAGTAATGCCATATTTCTGAAGCCTCTATCCTTAACTATGGAAAACGGCTGGTCATCCAGTGCCATGAATTCCATAAATTTACTCGTAATTCCTTTGCTCTTTTCACTGCTTATACCAACGAAAGACAGGAGAGACTCGGCTTGTAAATCGCTCTGAACATGCTCTGCTGGCTTCAGTTTTAGCAGCTTTCACTCTGCTAGCTTCTTCAAACAGAACGTGTGTAACCAGAGCGAGCGGGGTGTTTTCTGCGTTATGTTGATGTTGGTTGACAAGTCTGTTAAATAAAGAAGTGACCCGATCATCAACTCAAACTGTCCATTTTTATTCCTGGCAATTAATCGTATTTTTATCTTGATTTCGGCTCCAAACGATCACAAAAACAAATAAACGATCATTTAAATCATTTTGCCATCTTATTTTGTCGTGCGTTCCTAATGACGCGCGCACTTCCGTGCCTGAAATCTGAATATTCTGGTGTTGATGTTTTAAAAAGTCAGCGTGAATAAAGATGGCAGAAGGAGGAGAGGAGCAGAGCAGCGTTTAGTCAGCAAGAAAAGTAAAAGTAAGTTTACTGGTGCGGGAACACTTTGGTTTTGAAGAGACAGACGTGGATCAAAAACATTGTATGCAAGCTTTGCTACTCGGTGGTGTCTGCACCATTCAGCAACACATCAAATCTCTTTAACCAACTAAATTTAAAACTCCGACTGATTTACGACAAACTTTTTATGCAGATTTTTGTATTTTATTTTTAACTTTGCACTTTGTTTCAAGAGACTGTGGAACTACTACATTGCTGATTTCATTTACTTGTTTTTACCATTTTATATAATATTTGAAAATTATACTTATTTTAAGGGAAAGGTCAACAGGAATGTATCAGTGAAAATTTCATGTTTGCTTCTTTATGTGCAGTAAATACAATGTGTTTCCAGAGTCAATGAGCAATGTACTTGGACTGATCGGCCAATCAGGCTGAAAATTGGCCAATTCCGTTCGCTGCCCGATCGATCGGTGCATTCCTAAATAAAATCATATATTTTTTTGTCTTATGGCATAACATTAGAAAATGCTGATAGTATGGTTTGTTGCTAGGTTTCACATTCATTTCTGTGATGCGACTACCTGATGGCAGACATCAGCCTATGGTCCTTATCGACGGTTTACCGAACTTGCTCATTTTCTTATCCTACTGTAAAGTCAGATCTATCAAATATTTTTCGACCTGTTGTTCTAACAAGATAAGCGACTTCAGCACTGCCATTGGTGGATACACAACCTAAACTTCCAGAAAGCAGCTATTCTGAAGACAAAAGACTAAGAAAAGCATCCTTGAGAGCACAACTAAGGCAATGAGTTACAACAGCAGAAGACCACAATGGGTTCTAATCTTTCCATGAAAGCCTTATCTCCCTGTTCTATCAAAATGGACAAGTGAGAAATGGAAATACGTTTGACCTGACAAATTTCGATTTGTGTTGCAACATGTGGGTAGTGGGGTCAGAGCTGGTACAGCTGGATCAATACTAAAATTTTGACTAACACGAATACCAGCTTTGGTACTAAATCAATACTGTAAAACATTCCCTTTTAAATATTATACCGTTTTGAAATAAACAGACCTATTTATGAATAAACCAACCAGAGAAGGGGATATGAAGGCTAAACATGAAGGCTATACATGAATGTAATAACTATTAAATCACAACCTGACATCAGTATTTTATCTGTTATCATGCACACCTAATGATCTTAAAATGTAAAACCACTAAATCACACCCTGTAATCATGCTTAAATCAGTTAACTTGCATACTGATGATCTTTAAATGTAATAACTGCTAAATCACATTAGTCACAACAGTTACTCTCGATTACTCTATTATAATTTGTTCTCGAATACTTGCCAATATGGCAGCAGATAAGAGATGAGGGTCCAAATAAAGAACAAAAGCAACACTTGTGTGAAAAGTACTTCACAATAGAAGTGAATGAAAATGCAGTCTGTCAGTCGCAAAGCAGAACTTAAATAGTACCACAGCACAAAATGCAACGCAATGTAAATACATTTTAAAAGAAGACATTCAGGTTTGACTCTCTGAATAATGCAATGTTAGCCACATACACTCACCAGCCACTTTATTAGGCACACCTGTCCAACTGCTCGTTGACGCAAATTACTGATCAGCCAATCACATAGTGGCAACTCAATGCATTTA
>JAODKL010000038.1:3460875-3471160 GCA_026780765.1 Petrocephalus schoutedeni
GTACCTTGCTGAATCTATGCCACGAAGGATTAAGGCAGTTCTGAAGGCAAAAGGGGGTCCAACCCGGTACTAGCAAGATGAACCTAATAAAGTGGCCACAGTTTATCAGTGAATCGAAAACCAAGGAGGAGAAGATATGATATGATAGTATATGATAGTCTCAGAGAGCTCATGAAGAGCTCATACAAAAGTGGTAAACATTAGACTGATTATATATATTATTGTTTCTTAAACACATACTAGAGAAATGTCGAAAAGTGGCACCATTATTAAAACTACTAACCTTTCTAAATGTTTCCTATGACTAAACAAAAGTGTTTTAGCGCAACCTTGTGACGTGACGGTTGCATGTGCATGAAATGCCATATCGGCATTAACATTGTGCCCACCTAATATTGAGGGTGGCAGTGTCGCAGTGGGTAGCGCTGAGCTGCACTGTACAGAAATGTGAAACTTAAATGAACTGGAGTGCCTTAAATTGCCCGTATGTATGACTATTATAATTATACAGGGTGGGCCAAAAGTAGGTTTTATAGTACAGTTTTTATTTTGCAAAGTTATTCTTAAAAGTAGGTATACAGTTTTTTTTTTTTTTTTCATCTTTTAAAACATTTTCACTATTTTATTTTTATTTTGGATGTACTAGCATTGACTGGCCACCATGTTCACCGTACCTGACACCCATGGGGCAAAGGTGGTTAATCTCACAAGCATTTGTGGACATTGATGCTAACTGGGACTTGTACTGTAAAATAAAAACTGTATACCTTCTTTCATCCCACCCTGTATATATTATGTGTTAAATAGAAATGATTCAGATTAATACAATCAATAGTGACAGCCCAAAATCACATCCCGTCATGTCCAGCATTTGCATACTGGCTTCACCTCTTTTGTTTGGTTTAAAACCAAGCAAGTGCCATATCTCACTTCTGCTGCCCTGCTTATCAGCTAGAGGCAGGCAGTGGGCAACAGTGAATTCCATCTTCCATCTTTGAAGCTTCTCCGCATTATCAGAATGTGAAATGAGTGTGACCGTATCTTTACCCAAAGCGCGGATTTAGCACGTCTACTTTGTGCTAACTTCTGAAAGAGGCCATGTTTACTGATGTGTGCAATACAGGTTTACAGCACATTTTCATCAAATACCAAAATTTGAGAAAAAAGAACCATACCATTTAAAATTTTTGGTATTGCTATACGACACTAATACCAGTTATACTGAACAGCACTACAGTCTGGTGTAAACAGCATGAATCCAGGCATCTGCCCTGGATTGCATCAAAAATACAGATTGTGGTGGTGATGATGTAAAAGGATGCTTACTGGATAGATATTAATAGCCACTGAGCAACATCTGAATGCCACAAAAAACCCAAGCACTGCTGTTGACCAGGTAAAACCATTCACAGCCAGTCTACCACATCCAAATGGAGAATATCAGCAGCATAACACAATGCACAAATTACATCAAGATAGCTCCCATAACAGTTAAGTTCGAGATGAATTTGTGACTGAAAAAATGCAAGAACAACAATGCTATATGGACCAAGAACCAAAAGTAATGTCTGTAGCATCTATTTGAATTAAAGCCTCAAAGGATGTTCTGGAATCAAATTGTTGTCTGGTAAACAAATCTCCACTGGCACTCGATAAGAATCAAATAAGATATGGGCAGACATCAAAACTGACCTCCTTGAGGTTAACTGGCTGTGCGAAGATCTGTGCTACATCTTTCTCCTGTAGCTGGTTCAGGGTGGAGCGCAACAACACTAGTGCAGGGGTTAGCTGTAACTCCAAGGCAGCCTGGTGCACCTTCACCTGGAAAATGAGACAGAAACAAACAGCAATGACACAGGCACCACCACATAACATATAAAAATAAGGGCACCAAATCAACTTCCCCTTTCCAAAATATCAAATGAGCATCTTACCCAATAGAAATTAAAGAGATTCCCAGCCTCTCTACAACCCCAGGGACCAGTAAACACATAATATGCTCACAGATTGAGTACTCTGCGATTGCGACTTTTTATGGCTGGTTGAAACAAAATCTTGGCTTGGATTTGTACTTCCTGAACCTGAACATTCTACCTCTGCCAGTGACCCTTTCGACTTCCATACCTGCTCCCTCTTCAGCTTCTCCCTTTTTCGGATAAGCTCCACCAGGAGCCTGGCCCTCTCCAGGTCATGCCGCAGCTTCTGCCAGTACTTCAGCTCCTCTCTCACAGCACTCAACTTCTCATCTGGCTCTGCCTGGAGACACAAGCATATACACAAAAAAAGTTTAATGTCTGAAACCAAGGCAACAGACTATGACGAAACATCCCGCCTATGAAGAGAAGTTGCTTAAAAAGGATTCATAAAATCAAAGTGACAATTATAAAAACAAGAAACATTTGTAATAATTTTATTCCACATACGCTTTAAGCAAAATCATTCATCTTCAAACCCCAACCCACCAGAAGCCTAACCTGCTCCACATTCTTCTGGGCCTGTAGATGCGAGTGAAGGCGACGAATCAGAGGCACACCATTGCGCGACTGACGCTTTAACAACCAATAGTTGTGAAGCCTCTGCATAAATTGGTTCTTCCGTTGAATGAGAATCCCTTTGCAAATTTTGTTCAACCTGCAGTACAATGAAGTTCCATTACATACAATTCAAAAGGATGCAGAAGATTTAATGCGATTTGTCCCAGTATCTTTTACAAAATGTTGATATTTAATTGTTTCTAAACTTGATTTCTTAGCACAAATTAATACTTAACTATAGGGTATTAAAGTAAGAAATTCTTTTAGGTTGAAGGAGTCAAAATAAATTAACATTGAGCAAGATATCTGGATTTTCTTTCCAGTCAACCATATCCATTCCCATCACCTAAACAGCCCAACCAGCCGTCATATAACTATCATTTTTTGAAAATCTAACAAAAATTGTATATTTTTTAGTTACAAGAAACTCCAATCATCATTTGACCAAACAACAAAAAGATTATACCCCATCTAAAATGTAATAATAAAAAATTGTGAAAAGAAAAATAATCCTTAAACCTTTTTAAATATTGCTGGAACTGACCTGTGGGAGGGGATTTGTGGCACCGCGACCAGCGGCATAGAGGCACGCCGAGACGGCACCTCCAGGCCCTTCTTCGTCTTTTTCTTCGGCAGTTTGGTTGCCTTCTTACCCCGATGCCGTTGTGGTGAGGCACAGGTCTGCGTGTAGGAGCTGCAGCCCCGTTTGCCCCTGCCACCCACCTGCCTGCCTCCAGTCTCGTCGTCGTCTGAGCCCATTGCCCCCTGTCTATCACCACCGGGTGGGGTGTGTGCCTCACAGAAGGCTGTCTTCTTGACCGTGAACGTGGTCCCATGGGCACCAGTTTCACGCACGGGGTCAATCTTCATGAAAAGCCCGGCTCGTTGGGCACAGGTGACATGAAAGGCCGTGTAACAGTTGGCCTTGTGGCACTGGATGGAGGCCCCACGGCCCTTCTGCTGGCACAGATAGCAGGTAAGCTTCCAGCGTGCTGGAGGAATATTGCTTACGCCCTCTACTGGCTCCAGAAACACTGTGTTGGCAAAGCACACCTCAGGGATCCAGATAGCACACACGACGTGTGCCCAGCGCCCATCGCTGGTCTGTTTGAAGGCACCACCCCGGTTAGGGCAGAGCACACAGTCCACTGGCCGAGATGGTGACTGCAGACAACAGCGGCACAACCAGGGCCCTTCAGGGATGTAGGGCACGCCATAGCACTCCTGGTGCACCGCCAGGTTGCAGATGTCACAGAAAAGAATAACGTTACTGTTGATGCACTCATCATCCAGACAGACACAACAAAAGGCATCCTCATCAATGGTGCCCTGAGCTGGCGCCAGGCTCCGAGACTCCAGGAAAGACTCCTTCTCCAGCCGGTCCATGAGCAGCTCAAAGATATCTGGGGAAACTACAGACTGTCCATCCAAAGCCCGCTTCTCATTCACCATCTCAAGCCAGGCTAGATCCTCCTCATCCATGTCATATTCTGCCTGTGCATCCAGCTCCTCCACTGGCTTCTCAATGTAGCGATAATAAGCGGTGGGCAGTGGTGGAGCCTCTGACAAACACACTGTGTCCAGAACACGGAAAGTGGGCACAGGGAGAGGGCCATACGGGCAGGAATAATGGGAAGAGTTGGGCTGAGCATGTGATGGTGCCACTGGAACCTGCTGCGAGCCAGGGTGGTGATGATTTGCTGTGATTGTACCGTGTTTGGCATCCTTCTTCCGACCTTTGGGCAACGGTGCCCGTCGCCCTGGCTTGGCCTCACTGAAGAACGGTGGCTGCTCACTATTTTCCTTGTTGCTGTTGCACTCAGAGATGTCCTGAGCTGTCATTTCATCCTCTGTGATGACAGTCAGGGGATCAAAGATGCTGATCCGATGAAGCCTGCCATCCAGGTCCACCTCCACCATTTTCTGTGCCTGTGCATACGTCAGGGTCTCTCTGGTTGGTGACAGTTTTAGGCTGTAGGGCGAAGGGGCCCTATGATAGCCTGGACCCCCTCCACTCACGCCACCCGCAGTCTGGCGACCTCTCTTCCTTGGCTTCCTCATGGACCTGCAGCCAGCCTCTGCACTCTGTGTAATGGACAGACGAGGTGGAAATACAGAACAACACGTAGGAAAGTGAAAATGTTATTGTCATATAGTATGATACTGGAACTAATATACCGCTTAGAAACATTTCATTTGTGTAACCTTTGTTTGCTATGATTTGAATACATAATGTTACACTCTATTACACATGGAGATGTGACATTTTCTGTACTTGCAGACTACATGCAGACCAAGGCACTCCGGGCAAAACCATTTGGTAAGCAAGCATGCTAAACATGATGAGACACAACCTAGGTCGCACCTTCAGAAAACAAGGTTGTAGGTTTGGTTTTAATATTGGTAGAGACCAAATCGGCCACGAACGCTCCCCCCAAAAACATATGGAAATGCAAAAGAGGCATTTTCTCCAAATCAGATCATTATTGGGTTAGAACTGCCTCAGTTGCCAGCATGCGATGCGCTTTTACATAAACGAAGCTCCACTTTCGGTTCCCACAGACGCCGGATGACATGCTTATAAACATCTACTCGCGATAATAATGCAACGGCGTGTATTCCAGCGTCCAGCGAAGTGGGCTCGTGACGACGCCGTGCGTAAACCGTGCGTAACCCGCACGCGCACGGCTCCCCATCCCCCCGGGCGGACGGCAGTGCGCCGACTTTCAAACGGCTCGCGCTTAGCACGGGGCGCCGCTGCAGGCCGCCGTCGGCGGCGTTACAGGGTTAAGAACGCCGACAATTTAAAAAAATGATTAAAAAACACTGTCACGCGGCAAAAGACGCAAGGAGAGGGATGTTAATAATATGCCACTTGTTCATGAGAAATCGGAACTGTTGAAAGAATCCTATATATGGTGGTTAGTTACACGAGTATGGCCCACTTGGTAAAAACTAGTAATGTATTGGAGGGGGGGGGGACTACTTTCTGGCGAATATGTTCCTTTGAAACTTGATGCCACATGATGTGACAAACGCTGCAATTCAATGTGTTAAAACTTTTAACCACCACCCCCCACGAGCTCGCTACTAAACAAACGGTGTGTTTTTATTTTTGATATGTAGGGGGAGGAGCCGTCTAAAATCCCCCAACCTCGTCGCTCCACTCCGAGCAGGGTATACAGCTAGCGATAGGGGCTATAAAATGAAATGTCAATCAGTCTTGAACTCAGAATCGGAAATACGTATACTTTACGGTACTTAACAACTGTTTGGATCTCTTCAGGATATTTCCTCCACATTTCCGAAGGGTTTCTGGAATTTCTCTCCTCTGAAACCGCCAGTTACTACCAAGCTGATTGCCCCAAAGTGAGCTTCACACGGACCAATCGCGATGGACGGTTGCAGTATTAAACCCACTCTCGACCAATCACCGGCGAGCGGATTTGTCTCAGCTGATATAGTTTGGTTGAAGGCGCATATTCCCAGAAGGAGATGTCAGCCATTTTAGCCGTAAAAGCATAAGCGGTCTACCCCAAGCTCATACTTCACGTTTATGAATCAAGAACAGTAACCGCAAAGGCGGACAACACTTGCCAATTCTCTCAAGTCCCGTGTATATAAAACCAGAAAGTGCTGTTATGGTGTTTGTAGGGAATGAGTTGCAGATAAGTAGTTACCTAGTTAGTTTTCAACGGCTAGCTAGTTACTCATGCAGAATATAAAAAACATAAACACAACATGCCGCCATCAGTACAAATTGTCATTTTATGCACTAACCGATTTACCAGATTACGTTAAGAAGTTTACCTTGTTTTTCACGCGAAGCTCGACAACTGGGCGCTTGTGGAGCCGAGGCTTTTTGATTACTAACTGGCTAGCAGCTAGCTACGCCTTGGCCGAAAAAGCCGGCAAATTTCGGCAGAGCAGCGTCCTTCTCTGTTTAGTCCTCCATTATGTCTTCAAACAAGCGTTTTTCGATATATTTACGGGGCTCCGGGGATCCGAAATGACATGGCTTGTTTGCGAATAAGAAACCCTAGGTACTCTGGTGTCTAGTAAAGAACGTATTTCAGATGTGCTGTAGATAGCATAGTAGACAGAGCGGGGTTTTCAGTCAAGATAGAAAGAACACGCCCCTTCGCTAGGGTAAAAAAAATAGGCTAGTTAGAGTTCTGTTTGCGCCTTATAGCTATCGGAAACTAACATTATACTCATAAAACGTCGCTTCATCTTCGCATTGGTTGTCTTGATAAAAAAATCGACCCCATTTACTATTGCTTCTTTTATAATGACAGTCATAACCTTTTGCCTTACTAGACTTGGTGAACTGGCAAGTTACTTCACCTCTTTTTACTGCACTGCCTCCAACTTCACGACACACATGCGTTGGATTTCTTCTGGTGTTCTCATTTGCATAGAGGTGCGGCACATTTACCTTAGATAGGTAAAAGCAGCGGTTCCTAAAACGAAGGTTGCGACCCCCGGCGGGGTTGCAAGCCACCGGCAGGGGGTCGAGGGCTGATTTCCAGAATATGTTAATTTAGATTAACCTACATACCCCCCCTCCCCCCGAGGGGGATCACCCGACCCCCGATTGGTGAAATCTACCGAGGGGGACCGCCCATTTTTACCCAGGGGGAAAACATGCAAAATGGGGGTTGCGAGTCTCTGGCAGTGTTATTTTTTTGGGGGGGGGTCGTGGCCTGAAAAGTTTATGCACCTTTGGGTAAAAGTACGCCTATTTTGCTCCGATTTTTAAAATTCAGATACTTCAGATGAATTATCTACCGTTAAACTGTAGAAAGTGGGTGAAATATTTTTATATTAATACCAAGGACCTAATAAGGAATGGGACAATGCGTTTCCCTTCAGAACAACCTCAGTCCTTGGAAGGCTGCAGTAAAAGTCCTGGACTGTGTAGTGGGATATCAGGACATTGTTCTGGGAGAAAACTTACCGTCCTTTGAAGGATGGAGGAAGGGGAAATCTATTTTGCGCAACTTCAATGATATTTATACCTGGTGATGGATGTTTATGACATCATTTTGCCACAAAACCATTCTTGAATGTGCTTGTCAGTGTATATAGACCATGTGGGCATTAAATGACAGCACCACAGGATGCACCTGGTCCTGTAAAAACATTTCAAGGCAATCACTGGATCTAATGACTCTCACAAGATGGCTGCCCATACCATTACGGATTCCTCACCAAGTTTAATAGCTGTTAATATATATTGTGAACTGAAGGCATTTTCTGTCTTTCTCGGAATGTAAACCCATCCAAAATGAAGGAAAATGGTGAAAGATGACCCAGTAGACCATACTGTTTTTTCCCATTGCTCCAAGGCAGGGGCACCATGAAGCTAGGGAAAGTTAGAGTGACCGAGTGACTGCAGCCATAAAAAAAATTGTAACACAATCCAATTAATCTGGGTTGGGGGGCCAATATAACATGTTTTCATGGCACCCAAAATTTTTAGTATGGGTCGAGATGTACCCTGTAGCGCATTTTATGATAATTTTTTTCATATATACTGGCGATTAGCACTAAGCTTATTATGCCATAATTTTGTTACCGTTTGGACTTGTCAATGGCACATAAAGGTTTGAATGGTATATATCTGAAGACAGTGAACTGGTGTCACATTACTGTGAGATTTTTGCTCCCACTAAATCCTCATTTGCCTTTGATCTTTAAGTGATTTCAGAGTGAAAGGAAAAATAAACATTCCCCTTTGCTAGAGTATAGTTAGAGTTCTGTTTGTGCATTAGAGTTATCAAAAACTAACATTATACTGTTAGTTTTACATAGTTTATATTGTTTTGATGAAAGACAACCCCATCAAGAACTTTTGCTTCATTCAGAATGATAATCATAACCTTTTGCCTTACTAGACTTGAACTAGCAAGTTACTTTGCCTTTCTAATGTACTGCCTCTTACTTCATGAGAAATGTTGGATGTTCTCATTTGCATAAAGGTGTGGCACATATACCTTAGATGGGTAAAAGCAGGGGTTCCCAGCAAGAGAAAGTATCCTAAAATCTATGGAAATCCAACATAAATATACTGTACATACAAGAAAATGGCCCTTGTATTAACACAAATACCACAGCTATTGGCTAACTCGCTAAATAATCAGCCTTGTCCTTTGGTCCAAAGTCAATTTAATTTTGACATTGGCTAGTAAAAAATTCTGAGAACCTTTGATTTATCCATTGCTTAATTTTCATCTTTTTTATTAGTCATAGAAAATAAGTTGGCATTTACTGTACAGCAAGTCTTGGAATCTGCATGCAGTTTCCTTTTAAGATCAATGCTTAATTTAACTACACTCAGTAAGAAACCATAATTGACTCAAGCTGTATAAAAACAAGATGGTTTTCCTGTTTTTAAACCTATGTAGACACACTACATACTTTGCTGTGATCAACTAACACTTTGACTGAAAGGCAAAATTTTCAGTGATATGTAAGGGTATCATTCATAACGTCTTTGTAAAAGACCCTGTACATCAAATTCAAGCAAAATGAAAACAATAACAGGCAATTGCACATTACTTTAAGAACAGCATTTACACTATCCATTCACCAACTGAATGCACTTATAATGTATTACTGGAAAGTAATGACATTTTAAAAAAGGAAAACATGACACTAAAATGAAAGTATGTTTACACAATGAAAGATACCTGCCAGGCAACCAAAGGTCTTGAGTCAGGATTTATAGACTGGCATCTGTTGTGGTGACACAGGTTCCAATTAAAGCCCACTGTGGATTATTCCTTAGTATCACTATTTGTTCTTAGATCACACAATTGTGACAAGATGCAGGCAACAAAGTACACAAAATATTTTGTATTTGGATGTGTTTTCATGTCCACGTCTGTGTATTTTGGGGCACCAGAGCAGTGCTTTTTGCAACTGAAAGTGTTAATTTTAATGTAGTGATCAGATCTGTCAGTGTTGTTGCATTGCTGTTGCATTGCTGTCACATGGTCAGAGTGTTCCGTCTCTTTGAGTCTCTGCGTGGGAATGGGACAAAGCTCTTCACCTCTTTGAAGGACAACCCTGTGATGTAACAGAGAACAACTTCATCAGCACCGCACTGCGTAACAGTTTCTGAAAAAATCATTTATGGTACAATGCAACATATCAGAAAAAAATACTGGCAACATGTACTCACTCTTCCACTCCTCTAGGGGCAGTGTGGCATTGTCATAGCTGTCATCATAGGGCAGTGCATCAGGGCTATCCTCTGGGTCCCACAAGTTCTCAAAGTAGGGATGTGCCAGGGCTCCCTCTGCTGTTAGGCGAGCCTCCCCATCTAGGACTAGCATCTTCTCCATCAAATCAATTGCTAGGGTTAGAGAAAGGCAAAAATAGGCACACAAGTCCACAAACTGAAAATTGCATAGTGTTAAAACAGCCATGGTTACAAGCTGCCCTTCTCACCAAAAAGATCACATACTCTTATAGACAATTCAGCTTTTGTTGTTGTAAAGGCTAAAATCAAGAAAAACAATGTATGACCATTTTCACCTTAAATAAGACATTTTGTGCGTTCCATTATACCTCAGAGGTTGGAATCCGAGTCGGATACCAAGTTTGAGGCTGGAAGTGACGACATGCGTGCTCCCGTTTCTCGAAAATCTGAGTACACCGAGTTTAGGTTTCAAGATGGCTGCCCAGTGCAAAGACTAAGTGGTGCTGTGATATTTTACATTTTTAAGCACTTTAGTGCTGTT
>JAODKL010000038.1:3475214-3487442 GCA_026780765.1 Petrocephalus schoutedeni
TCATGTGACCACGGTAGTATCGAAAAAATTTGCTATTGCGGTACGACGGTATTTACAATACCGTTACATCCCTAGTCATAATGCATGATTGGTGTGTGACTAGTGGTCATGTGCAGCCACACTTGCTCTGAAGTGGCATGAGTCAGGACATGGAGACAGCTATCATACCTCTTGACTGTCCAGTTTTTTAATAAAGTCTGAACCTGGTACACCAGTTATCTTCATTATTTGAGTAAGTTGGTCCATATCTGTAGTTTAGTTTTAAGGGTTGAATCTTGCCCATTTACCTAGACAATATGCTCATCAAGTATACATATAATAAAAAATGTAACTTTTTATCTTGGTATCAGCACGCAGGAATAATGAAGGAACAGAAGAAGGATACAGTCTTTCCCTTTGAAGAGAGTCTTCCCATTGATCATCTCTCCCATGATGCAGCCAACAGACCAGATATCCACTAAGGGAGGAGATGACCATCAGTCATGAACACATCACACAAAGATCTTTCAATATTCATCAAGTATAAATATAATTATATATTTAAAAAATATACTGCATTAAAAAATGCAATAAAAATACACGTTTAAACCCAAGGTTGATAGTAAATGGAAATAGGGTGATAAATTCAGCTCTAAACGGAGTAGGGGTGGTGTAAAGATGCATCATGATTATTAAGGTGTTGATTCATTGCATCGAGCTGTAATGTCAGAATCAATTTTTGGGGGTAAAATGAAGATAATCCTACTTCCAGGATGCTTGTCTTTTATGTGCTGCCGGAAGACGCACAAATTAGCAATGCCAACACACAAATTTTCAAAACATATGATGCCATGGGAAGGCTCATTAATATTCACAGAGGAATTGAGAGCCAAGCTGGAAGTAAGCTGAAACTGTGCTGTAACTAGTTTCTTCTTGCAGTACAGCTCAGGTAAGGTTCAGTTCCTATGTGCCAGAGCAAAGATACAACTTCTGAAATAATGGAGATAATTACATCAGGTGATCAGTCATTTTCTGAATGAAGGATTTTGTCGCCTCATTTACCACCTGAAAGAAGTTTCAATCGCACTGATCCACAACATGTTTATAATTCATAATTAAATCTGGCTCACTGATGCATCTATTCCAGAGAATAAAAAACAACGCAATGGCATTCTGCTATTCTGTGCCAGCAAGCTTGGCAAGTTTCACCACCGCCAACACCTCTCCCAAATCAGGCAGCACTTCCTTAATCTGTGTGATTTTTTTTTCCCTATACAGATTAGTAGTTGGCCTTTTGACAATTTTACACTGGCATGTACTCTCTGTTTAATAACACAAATAAATGTTCTGAGATAATACTCTTTTCATTCCATTAATAGCATGTAATTAAGTTCCCATGGTAATATTTGTGAATTTTTTTGAGCGAAGTTAAGAAAAAATTTGAATTTAGGTTATCGAAATGATCGATTAATCGCTTAAATCGAATCAAATGATTAGAGAAATTAAAGATTAATAAAATCATTCACTTGGACGTAAGTGGATTGAATTGCCTTGGAGATAATTTATACCCCTATAACACAGCACATGAATAATTTCTTGAAAACAAAATAAAATATCATATGCGACAGTTTCCTTAAATTAATTTAAACATGACATTTAAAATGTGGGCATGTAAAAATAATGTAACCCAGTAGTCTGGAATCTCTCTAAATGTTACCTTTCCGTTTTCACAAAAAAATAACATTTACTTGTACTGAATGCTGTGTCGTGTTTGCAGGCTCATTTTATCAAAAGATATTTTAAACTATTTTGAAAGAAAGAGCATTTTTCTCATCTTCTTCCATTTTGCTGTTATATTTGTATATATTTGTGCAAAGCAGTTCTTTGCAGTAAAAGTGTCAGTGAAGTTCTAGGCAGGACACTTAAGGTCAGGGGTAAAAGGTCAAAGGTTGCTACAGTCTTACCAGTCTGGGTGTAGTGCATCCAGTTTAGAATGACCTCAGGGGCCCTGTACCAACGGGTCACCACATAGCCTGTCATTTCAGGCTCTGTATGTCGTGCCAGGCCAAAATCCAAGATCTGCGAAAGGAAAAGAGGATAATCCTGTCAGTAAACTCCCCATCACTTACCAGAGCACTCCTAGTGAAACAAGAAAAATCCTGCAGAACAGCATGTGCACTTACCTTCAGCTCACAATCCTGATTCACAGCCAAGTTACCTGGCTTAAGGTCCTGCAAGTCAGAGTGGAAATGAACAAGATAACAGCTGTTGATGCCACCACTGAAAGGTATATTCCCCAAACTGGAAACTACCCTCTTCTCAGGTCATGCAACAAGTATAAACAATACCACACATACAATTCTGTGCAACCAAAAAACGATTGTTAAAGGATCTTCATGTTGAGGTAAAAATGTGGTATTATGTCCATCAAAGTGTGTCAGCTTAGCTATTCCAACATCTCTCCCAAAATCACCCCAGTATTTGCAGCAACCCTCCAATACATCAGTGTGCTTTTTTACTCATCCACTGCCCCATTTTACTAACTAAAGTAATTAAAATAATTAGCTGAGCTGGTGGTGAAATTTAACTTATAAGTGGAATGGCCGAGATGCCCCCGAGATGCCTTTTATTGGGAGGTTGCCGGTTTGAACCTGTCATCAACAGAATAGCTGCATGTCCATGGGTCCTTGAGCAAGGACTATAACACCCAGCTCCAGGGCCACTGCATGCTAGCTGACTGTACACTATCACCCCCACAGACACACATGCACACATACATGTGTCTGTGCATCTCACAGAGTGTAAGATGGGGTAGGACATCCAGTTAAATGTGTCCCTGGGTCAACCGGGGAGGGGCTTGCATTTTACTTCCTTTAGTCAGAATTTTCTCCACATTGGTCTGTGTCTGGGATCCGAAGGTCAATGGTTCAAGCCTGGCCTTGGCATAATAACCACATACCTGTGGGCGATTGAGCAAGGTCCTTAACCCCCTTTTATCATTAGTGTTACTGATAATAATAATATTATCATCATCATCATGAAATAAACGTGCCCTTCCAAAATGGGCACCTCACAAATTTGTGCACCTTGCTGCTTAACAGAAAACACTGGTTTATTTATTGTGGTGATGTCACACAGACTGTGATTGGTTAAAGTGAAATGCAAGCCCTTCCCTTGTTGACCCAGGGAAGCACTGGACTTTGTAAAATTAGGGTGTGCAGATGGGATAGGTGAAAAGTGAATTTCACCATAGAGGTTAATAAAGGATCACTATTACATTCTATTCCATTTACACTGGCATCTCATCCAGCATATCTTTGTGTTTCATGCCACGTGCTTCCTGGAATAGATATCAAATTCTTTGCAACCCTGTACTGGATAAGTGATTATAGAAGATGGATAAATGGAAGAATGAATAGTTATTCTAAGTCCTATCAAATACAGGAAAACCTTTTTTAGGAACATCCTACAGCACAGCTGTACACACACTGATAAAAATCAAACTCAAAATCAAAAATTACAGAGAAATCTGACGTGAAATGACAAACTTCTTGGCCTGACACCAAAGAGTTGAGCCCCTAAACATCTCATACAACCAGCATCAGAACAAAGATGTCAATAACCTGAATTAGTGGTTGTCCCTGGAGGGAAATATCTATTCCACCCTCGAGCAAGGTACAGATATGCACAAGAAAAAACCAGCAAGGAGCTTTGTATGTAAACAATTGCATGTGGACAGACGGACAGATAGAAGGACGGGTGACGTGATTTATTATTAATAAGATGCTTCTGGGTGAACAAAAAATGTCACCACTTCTCCAAATCAAATCCCTACTCATCCCACACCCAACCTCAGCTATCCCTATCCCCCTACACACTCCATAAAATCTTTATTAAAAGCCCAGCTTTGTGTGTATTGTCTCTATGTTATCAAGTTTACCAGCCCTGTATCTGTAGCTGTCCTTTCATGCACCACCACTAAATGACACTGCTTCAATTTTGCGATTTGTCTCACAAGAAATAGGTCCCAGATCATCACCTATACAATGTTCCTAGTAAGTCTGAAAAAGATCCATCACATACAGAGTTACTGTGTTCACAAGATCAAATGTATTACGTCTTTCTTTCCTTTGCTACCACTTAACACTGCTGCTTCAAATTTGCTGCAATTTTTCACAAAATGAGACCAGTTTCACAACTTATGCATATTTGTTCAGTTCGAGATCTTCACCCACACAATGTCTACAAAATTTGAAAATGGTCCATCAAACACTTGGTTATCACATTAACAAGTGCCCAAGCCATATTTTTTCCCTGTCCAGGGAGTACAATTAATAAATACATCCTAATTCCTATCCTGTACCTCAGTTTATTGCAATATTTACAAACACAAACTCTCACACCTGTACATAGATGTCTTCAGTGCTGCATTCTATATTTTGTATTGGAAACTTGTATGGACTTTTTGACTAGAAATGGTTAGCTGGGGTCTACAGTGATTTTTTTTATGACTGATTTCTTTATTTTATTTGATTTAGAAATAGATAGCACGTTTTGCACTTTAAGAAATATTTCTTCATAGTTTTCCATGTTAATTGAAATGCTTCGATACATATATCTAAGGTCTCCATCAACTTAGTAGGTTTATGAAGGAGAAAAAAATCAGATGGCCAGATGGTCAAAATTTTAATATCAGGATCAAACTAGAAAAATAAATAAAACCCTTACATAATATTTAACATTATATTTATTATACGTGTATATTTAATGTAGGTAGATCATTTTGACCTGGTCACTTTAAAAGTAGCTTGCAAATCGAAGTGTGGCCACCCCTGGTCTAGATGCTGTTTTGCATACCTCAGGTGCTGAATTTTGCAGCGAGGTAGCAGGTAAAGCTTCCTCCTGATGACTCTTCCACATATATCATGTCTGTGCAGGTTACACTGCACCAGGGAGCAGTGCACCACCACTCCTGTGTCAGCCAAACCTAACCTGAGCTGGAAGCTTTCTCCAGTCTTCTGATAGCCTTCCCCTGCTTTGTAGGCATCATTTAGCTTCAGATCCTCACTCAGTTGCTCAGAGGAGCCATTAGTTGAAGAGAGACAGCCCAGTGTTTGGGGTGGTAGGGAATTTAAGTTCTGCAACTGTCAACAGGTGACAACTGGTAATGGCTACTAATGCTGAATGAGGTAACGTAGCAAAAAATGATCACTTGACAAGTTGCCCGTGCCTCAATGACTTTTGTATTGTTCCTATATTTTGATATTCATGGAATAAAAAGCAACTCTGCATTAACATTTGCATATATCTTGTTTTTTAACACTGTTTCCTGTAGTATTTGTTTATTACTTTTCACTTATATAACTGACTAAATATGTAGTCTGGCCCAAACGTTTGCATACAATTGTATTTATTGTATTCAGAAGGTTTCAGTACAAATAATGACAAAAAATCTGAGAAGACAGACATGTACTTACCCTGTGAATGATACCCGCGCTGTGGATATACTGTTGGAAAAGATGGGAAGAAATGAGGAAAACCACATTACATTACTTACACATGAGTTTGTCCTTTACACAAAGTAGTCACCATACTTGTATGCCATTGGACTGGCCAAAGTCAGGTAACAAATACACTCCTTGACAAATAAAAATGGACCAAACACAAAATTGTAAAACAATTGGCTTGTTATCAACTGCAAATAGCAGGAACACATTTTGAAATTTCTTGAAAACCCAGACATGTGTTAGCTTGAATTTTATATCACACATGTACATCTTTTCATGTTTTTCATGTCATCTTTGCACACAATAAGACTATGTATGAATTTCCCAGCTACCATTTTTTCCACAGCTCTTGCTAATTATCGACCAATGATTTATTGTTAAGACTATTAAAAGCTTAATATTTAGCAATTCTGGGTTTGGCTCATTTTTTTTGCCCAAGAGCGCACATCCATACGTGCCTTAATTACCAATCATTAATAATGAAGTCCAGCCACCTACAGAGTCCTTTCAAAGACCCAAACACTGTTTTATATCGACATGTTTCCCATTATGCATAGCCTCACATGAATGACTTAATTCCCATCCCCACTGTTTTTGCCAAACTCCTTTCCACAGAAATCTTCATGTCAAGTGGTTCTGTTTGTTGTCCTGCCTGGAGTACAGGTTACACACAAGTTCTAAATCAGGTTATAAACCTAATATACCCAAGATGGACAGTTGCCCCATTGCGTCTGATATTTTCCATATTCTTCAGTAACACTAACATGGTAATTATGGCCTCTGTACAGATGCTGCCTCAGTATGCAGTTGAGTGCTGACCTTGAGTCCACAGAGAATCTGATAGACCAAGAACTGCAGCCGGTCTTCAGACAGAAGGCCTCTCACTTTGGACAGGTCTGTATACATATAAGGCATGACCAAGTAGCTGAAAAGAAAAGAAGGTCATTTTGTATCACTATTGCCAGATGATTTTGACTATGAAGGTGGCCCCCTTAACTGGCTGTCTCTACAAACAGATGCAGTTGTTACTGTTGCAAATAAAGTATTATTCAGAGCTGCAGCACTGGCAAAAATTATGAATAAATAAGAGAAGCAATAGTCTGTGCAGGTGCAAGGGTGCATGCTAGCTTACTCACAAGTCCTGGAAGTCCTCCAGCTTGGTAGCAGCAGTAAAGACATCCAGTAGTCCAATCACCTGGGAGGACGGCAGTGGGGGGGGTAAAGGCCTGTTTTTGTGTGTATGTATCCTTACTTCAGGGGCACAATATAACAGACAGCATCAGACAATGGGGCCATATGTTTCTGCAGAGACCATGTGGCTCGAGCTCTGGATGGGTTTGGGTATTCACACTTACATTTTCATGCTTCATATGCTTGAGTAACCGCAGCTCCCTATATGCACGTTTGGCAAAGATCTCTGACTGGAAGGGCCGGTGCAGCTTCTTGATAGCCACTTGCTCTTTGGTCTTCTCATTGATTGCTGAGCTGGGGAAGGTTCAGGCAGGGATGCGTTATGGGGCTGTGCTAAGGGTGAGGTTCTTAGAACTTAATGGTAAATAAGACCAGCAGCAGAAACAAAGGCTTTACTGTGGCTACGTGGACATTAAACATATTTCATCTGTGCCATTACAACAGGAGAAGTCAAGCATGGATGAGTTACAGCTAGATTAAGGAAACAGAAATTGGAATTTAAGAAAATAATAAACCCACCCTTAAAAACACGTCTGTAGTTGTTACATAAACTGGAACTTTCCACCAACTGTCTCTTAAATCATTATACTTTATTATTCCACGGCTTTGGTAAATACTATTTTCTTATTGGTCCTGAGATATCACATGGGTGTTGATCATTTTCGTGTAACCGCACAGGTAGTTCTGGTAACCTATGAATGACTAGTTCATACTATATTAAACAAGTTGTTAATAGAAAAACCTGTATGACTTGACTCAAATAAGCAATCATTATAATGAGTATTAATCAAAACACAAGCTCCTGTCCATTTACAGTTTCTATGGTAACTTCACGGACTTGTTTCCAGTGAGCAGCATGGACCAGACATTCTATCCTTATAGGGACTATATCGTTAAGAGTATGTTGGATTGTTATTAAATGCTACTAAATTTTCTTCTGAAAAATTAACCGTGACTAGTTTATTCTATTATTTTTTGTTTGTTAGTGTTAGGAATGGCCGAGTGGCCAGAGGATCCAAAAACCAGAGGCAAAGAAAAGTACAAAAATACATAATGGTAATAAATTATAAAAAAAAGAAGACTAAATACCCAGAGCAGGCTATACCTTGGCAGACCCTGCATCAATAACAACCCCACTGTTAGCACACTTCTCCCCCAGTAAAGGCCTCCACAGGGACAGTTTATATCAACTTTAGCCCCTCTCCCTGGAGCAATTATATCAACAAACAAACAATTAACACACTCAATACAAAACATCCAATATTAACAGTTCTAAAAGATACTATTCCAAAATACACTTTCAAATTTATTCATAAAACCTACCATAGGCTAAAATATGAATTTTCATTATAACTTGCATTAATCCCCCGCAACAAATTGGTTTTACCCAGCTGATCCTAAACACCCCCATTACACAAAAGTGTACCCCCTCAGGTTTCATGAATACCACAAGAAGAAAGCCCTGATCTGCATACTGCACCTGATCCTGTTAACACACAAGCCAAAACTGGAAATCATTGGTACAGCATGACCATGAAACAAAAGTTAAGTCTAAAAACAAAATGGGAGAAACTTGATACAAATTCATATTACAAATATTTCTACTTCATAATTCAAATTATCAATGAAAATTCATAATTCAAATTATCAGCAAGTATATTATATTTAGGGGTGGTACAGTGGTTAGCACTGTTGCCTCACACCTCTGGGACCAGGGTTCGAATCCCACTCCGGTTGCATGTGTGTGGAGTTTGCATGTCCTCTTCATGTTATTGTGGGGTTTCCTGCAGGCACTCTGGTTTCCCCCTACAGTCCAAAAACATGCTGAGGCTAATTGGAGTTACTGAACTGCCCATAGGTGTGAGTGTGCTCAGCGATGAGCTGGCTCCATGTCCCGAGTTGTTCCCCGCCTTGTGCCTGTAGGCTCTGGACCCCCACGACCCAGTAAGGATGGATATCATATTTGTGACTATAATATGATGTTAATTTGTCAACATTTTATAAACATGTCATGTGGTCGGCTCTATGGTCACTACTCAACTACTCAAGAGTGCAGCACATCACACAAAGATTCCAAAGCACCCAAGTTAAATACCCAAGGATGAGAAATGGGCTGGAAAAAGGAAGGAGAGAAATCAACAAGGTAGCACAGGTCACAGTCAAACCTGTTCTCAAACTCAACCCCCCACCCCCTTCTCCTCCACAAATGCCCCATTAGCCCATTTAATTTTGTGGCAATCATTCAATTAATTAATGGGAACACCCACACCTGCAGAAGAGGAGAAATCACAGAGTTATTTAGCCTAGGTCGTCACACACGTGACAAAAACAGCTGTTATGTTGCCATGCAACAATACGGGTATCAAAGTAATAGAAAGTTGCAAAACAATACTATGCCTATAACTTATAAAATCTGGAGGTGCTAGGGAAATTCTGAGTACAGATCTGGACTCGGCCCAGTCGATTTCATGTAAATCTTTTACTTCCAGTAGCAAAATCTGTTTTCCTGTGTTATTTTCATATTTCCGCTAGGCCTGTCACAATTATCACATAATCGTCTGATCACAATTATTTGAGCTGACCTCTATTTTACATAATAACTAGAATTGCTTCCATCCATCTGTATATTGATAGAAATATGACATTTGTTTCATCCAGCTATTTCCACATCGTTTTCCACCATGTAATGTTCATTTAATGATGTCATCTCATTGCACAACAGAACTGATCTGTACCACTTGCCAGCTAGATGGATATCTGCCCATGCACAGCATTACCCTTCTATAGCTCCTATAGCTTATTTTATGACAGTGTCCAATTTGTACCAGTTCTCTTCACAACATTTTCATGACGCAATCCAGTTAATATTCCTTTTCGTGACATTAGATTCATTTTACAGACTGCTTTTGAGTCATCTCCACCAGCCCAGAACTGGATACTGAGCCAGATTCTGATTTTGGATTCTTTGTGTTCCCTGTGAGGTGGCATGGTGTTGCAGTGGTTCGCACTGTCGCCCAACACCTCTGGGACCAGGGTTCAAGTTTGCATGTTCTCCCCATGTCATCATGGGGTTTCCTTTGGGTACTCTGGTCTTCCCTCCCACAATCCAAAAACATGCTGAGGTTAACTGGAGCTGCCAAGCTGCCTGTGGGTGTGCACGTGTGAGCAAATGGTATGTGAGTGTGACCTGCGATGGGATGGCACCCCATCTTAGGTTGTTCCCTGCCTTGGGCCCATAGGCTCTAGACCCACTTCGACCCAGATTAGGACAAGCGGTTTTAGGAAATGGATGGATGTGTTCCCTGTCTGTTTTATTAGCACCTGCACTTGTGTCTGAGTGCATGTTTATGGGTGTCATTAGGAACTTCAGTCACAAAGGGGTGACCATACAAGTGGGGGAAATAAGTACTGAACATATCAACATTTTTTCAGTAAATATATTTCCAATGAGGCCATTCACATGAAATGTTCACCAGACATTGGTATTAACTCAAGAAATCCACAAAAATTTAAAAAACTCAGAACATTGAAGTCCATAAATAAAGTTATATGTAAAAGTGGGATGACACAGGGAAAAAAGTATTGAACACACTAAAAAAAAGCAGTACACCAAGGCGAGGAAAGGCAAGGAACCAGAAGAAATCCATAAGTAGAAAGTAAATTTTACCTCCTATCTGTGCAAATTACTATCAGCCGGGTTAGTACATATTAATGGGCTATAAAAAGGTTGTTACCAAGGTGTCACACAAGAAACATCTCAGGATGGGTAAAAGCAAAGAGCTTTCTCAAGACCTTTTGCAACCTGGTTGTTGCAAATATATTGAAGGAACGGGTTACAGACGCATTTCAAAACTTCTGAATCTTCCACGAAGCACAACTGGCGCCAGTATCTGCAAGTGGAAAGAATGTTATTCCACCATCAACTGGCCACGCACAGGAGCTCCTCACGAGATTTCTGACAAGCGAGTCAGAAGGATAGTCAGAAGAGTAGCCCAAAGAGAGCTCCAGAAAGACTTAGAGGCAGTAGGTACAATTGTCACAGAGAAAACAATCGGCAATGCACTCCACCGACATGGCCTCTAGGCACACTCACCCTGCAAGACTCCATTACTGAAGAAAAGGCACGTTGAAGCTTGTTTAAAGTTTGCTACACGACAATTGGACAAGCCCAATACTAGGAGAATGTAGTTTGGTCAGACGAGACCAAAACTTAACGTTTTGGCTGTAAAACTGCATACCATGTTTGGAGGAGAAATGGCACTGCACGTCACCTGAAAAACATCATAGCAACAGTGAAGTTTGGAGGTGGAAGCATCATGGTGTGGGGCTGTTTTTCATCTCATGGTACTGGCATGCTTCATATAACTGAAGGAACAATGAATGGGGCCTTGTACCGAGAGATTCTTGAAATGAATCTGCTGCCATCCACCAGGATGGTGAGGATGATACATGGGTGGACCGTCCAGCAGGACAAGGATCCAAAACATACACCAAAGGAAACTCTCAACTGCTTTCACAGAAAGAAAATCAAGTTGTTAGAATGGGCCGGTCAATTACCTGACTTAACTGAACATTTTTGGAAAGAAATAAAGATCAGGGTTCACAAGAGGGCCCCCAGAATCTTCTAGATTTAAAAACAAATCACATCGAAATCACACCTGAGAACTGCAGGTGATTCATTTCTTCATAGAGGAAGGGTCCTGAAGTGGTCATTACAAAAAAGGCTTCTCCGCTAAATTAGTGTATTCAATACTTTTTCCCCTCTGTCATTCCACCTTATTGCACAACTTTACTATTAATTTTGTGTTTTTTTTTATATTTGTGGATTTCTTGAGTTCATACCAATGTCTGGTGAAAACAGCCTCATTCAAAATATATTTACTGAAAAAATGCTGATGCGTTCATTACTTATTTCCCCATACTGCATGTGACCCTACCACTATTTATGCTGCAGCAAAGTCAGTAGATTATGCCAGAATAAAAGCAGGACAAACAACTAGAGAAATGCATGTCATTTAGTCCATTTTTTTCTGATCCCACTGATTTGGAGTGATACACGCAAGGCTGAAATAAACACACAATACACCAAACTTCATATTTCAGTTCAAAGAGGTCCACAGCCATAGGTATAACAAAATAGGAAGGCCAACTAATGAAATGAGAATGAAACTAGAAACTAGAAACTGGATGGGGTTAAATAATTAAACTGTTGAAGAGGCATGGGACTTTTAAACATTACTGTAAGCTCAAAGGGATTTCATACCCGTTTCCACCATAATTTAATCTAGGAAACTGCAACCAAGGTGGTTTATTACTGAAACTAAGAATAAAGTGAGGAGGAAAAAAAGAGATATTTACCACGAATGGAAAGTAACGATGTAAGAATAAAGCAGGAGCATCTAAGTTTACAGGTTGAATTAAAAAATAAGGGTCGAAAGGAAGGAGGCATTAGAGTAGGGGTCCCCAACTCCGGGCCTGGAGAGCTACTACCCAGGAGGTTTTCTGTCCTACCTGGCTTCTGATGAGCCACACCTGTTCCTGGGATTTACCT
>JAODKL010000038.1:3592171-3604810 GCA_026780765.1 Petrocephalus schoutedeni
TGCAACCTTTATAAATGCTACAAATAATGTGAACATATTATATATCTGTACACAATATGCAATGCGAACAAATTAAAATAATTAGAACGTGTAAAGGAAGCTGTAGGGGAATAAAATTAATTCTCTAATTATCCGTTAAAGAGAGAGATTAAAACACAATCCAGTTTATATGCCTGTTACTTAATACTTGCCTGAAGTATTAAATTACTTCCCTGAGTTTTCTCGGTCTGTATCCCCAGCATACATAGATTTGGGAATATTTGTCAGTTCTTCCATATAGAATTATTCAAGCTTTCATGGAGATGACTGGTAACTGGTAACTGACCTACAAGGACTTGTTTTCAGGCTAAGTTAAGGCCGTAATTGGGCCACTCCAGGACATTTACCTTTTCGTTCTTTATCTACTGCACTCTGGTTTTTCCAAGTGTGTTTTTGGTTGACGTGTGTTGAAAAGTGTTTTTCATATAGGGTAGCTGAGAATCTTCCGAAATCTGCCTGTATTTGGCACCATTTAGCTTTGCTTCTATGAGCTTCAGTGCCTGATGAAGAGAAACATCCCCAGAATAGGATGTTGCCTACACCCTGCCTGGCGTGATCCTTTGAGGGAAGTGCCACATATGTTTTCAGAAGGATGTTTTGCTTTGAGGCTATAAAATCCTAGATTCATCAGATTTTTACTTATTTTGTCAACCTTTACTCCTTTTAAGCTCCCATTAAGGCTTATTTTTCTTCTTGGCACCCTTCTAAACAGGCCACGTTTTACAGAACTTACAGATACTGCTCTAATCTTATCAAGTTGACCATTCTTTAAGAAAAAATCCCGTCTCCTTTAATGTGGTCATCTGATGGTGTACTATGATGAGAGAACCTGAACGAGTAGAATCATGGCATTATACTGCCTTAACAGCACTCCAAGAAGCAATTAAAGCTGCGGAAACCTTTTTATACCCTGTTGCACAGTACGGCCTTTACAAAACTTTATTCTGAATCAGCTGAAAGTAACTGGTTTCCCTTTGTTGAGTTTCTATTTATACCCAGCGATGGGCAGTATTTCAATTAAATGTATTTAAAATAGATATTTACGTTTAAGTATTTTGTAATATGTATTTTGCTGGACAGAAAAAAAACATGTATTTTGTACCAAAATATTTTGAGAGACTTTTTGTACTTAAAATAGTTTAATAATATTTATTTTCTGTCATTTTAAGAGCCTTCATCAACACTTACACACTTAAATATAGCTTATCACCGTCTTTGGCTAGATGCAAATAAATCACATGAGACATCCTGGAAGACTTTTTTTAGCAATAAATCAAGCTAGCCTTTTTGTAACTAATAAAATTTATTTCTATTAAAACTAAATATAGCTAAATGTAGACATCTTTATAGCCACTAAGTGTGGTGAATTTAATGTTAACTATTATACATTTATATATATATCTTTTTTTTTTTTGAGCCTATACACATATCTAAATAACAGTTTCTTTGTGTTTGCAAATGGTCAGCACCCTACTATAAAACTGGGGGATAAGTCATTTAAGGAAACATTGGTGTGCCTTCTTGCCCATGCACATACACACACCAACACCCCTGCCAACCGCCAGCAATGATTCTGTGGGAGACACTGGGTATAAATTAAAGGTGTAATGGTTCTGAATCCTGACCGAAACTGCAGCATGAGATCGTGAACATTTGTATCGCGGTTCCGTCTCCTGGATACCACCCAACCCAAACCCGCTGCTGCAGATGTAGCCTGTTGAGCTCACATTATGTTACAAAAGTTATTCTTCATTTCATTCACAATTAATACTACAACACATGAAAATAACAAAAATATCATTCTGTTTTAGGGCAAGCTGTATATTTTGAATATATCACACATTACTAGGGCAGTAATTGCACATATATTCATCATGTACCATTATTATTATTCAAAAAAGGGGATAGAAAAAAATTCATCAAATTATAGCCAATTAGTCTAACTTGCATAACTGGTAAAGTTATGGAGGCTATAATCAAAGAGAAAATGGTAGATTACCTGGACTNNNTTTTTTTCACCTCTGTTCCCCATGTCTCAAGTGCAGTTTGATTAATTGTACCCACCCTCTCCTGTTCGTTATTACTCATAGTTGCCTGTGTGTGGCTGTGTATGGCTGTCACCTGTCCCTTGTCCCATTATTTGTGTCAGCCCTTGCCCTGATTCCTCAGTGGCTCATTGTATATAGTTGCTGCATTTCCATTGTTCCTGCATGTTTCTTGCTTGAGTTCCTAAAACCTGTTTGGTGTAGGTTTTTCCTACTGTTCTCGTCTTTATTCTCGTAATATTATACTATGACTTTACTCTCATATTAAGCTACGACTTTGTGAAATAGGTTTCAGATTTACATTGTTTATGAACAAAAAAAAAAACATTCACCTTATTTTGAGAGCAGTATTATAAACAGAGCAAAAAGAAGTCTGTTTGTGGACATAATGGAGTGAAACGTTTTTATGCCATGGCTGCTTTATTTGAACCATGCAACAGATATGATTTAGTTTTGTCTTTATTTTGAGAGTTCCGTTTAGAAAAAGAATATATCTATATGTAACAGTTGTCGTATATTTCGGAAGGGGAAGGACTGGTCTACTATAATCTCCGCAATCTACTCTAAGTGACTGAACTACTTCCTCAGAGGCTCAGGCCATAACCTAAGCACCCCCTTAGATACAAGCTTCTGGTTCAATTAGCATGTGGAAGCAGTATCGAAGGTTCTTCCTACAGATAGGTAACACTGCCAGACTATGATGGTTTTTACTATTCAAGACAAGGAGCAACTGCTACATGGTCTGCACACAGTAAGTTAGACTATTGTAATGCTGTAGTATATGGGAACACCTTGTATTCAAAACGCAGCAGCTCAAATTGTTACCAGGAGCAGGAGGTTTCTACACATAACCCTGGGTCATAGTTCCCTACACTGGGGTTCAGCTGGTGACTTCAAAGTTCTCCTATTTACATACATGGCACTCAAAGGTTTAGCACCTGCTTATCTAACGGAACTGATCCAGGTTTGCAATCCGTATCATACATTAAGAACTTGTCAACCTACATATAAATAAAAGTTCACTGATACTGGTAAAGCCTTCTGGTACAAGGGCCCTATATTATGAAACCAAACGCCAAATGAAATTATGAAACGCCAAAGTGCTCTTAGGTCTTTAAATCTTGACTGAAGACATATTACTTCAGTTTAGCATACCCACAAGCTAACACATGACACACTTCAATCTCCTTGACCAGTTTACATCACCCTTATAGCAAGCGTGCCCAGGGGGGGTTGGGCAGGCAGTTGACCTTGCCCCCCACCCCCCCCCCAGTTTTTTTTTTTCTCCCAATTTGGGAGCTTTTGGTTCCTCTCCTCCATTGTCATTTGACTTTCTTTAATTCTTTTTTTTTTTTTACCTATTTTACCTTTATTCCAAAAAATAATTTGCTGCAGTATAATAAGTAAACTGAAGGGAGTCTTGTCCAGTACAGTAGAGAAAACACAAGTACAAATCGGTACACATTTCATGGTTGGAGCCATGAATTATGGGTACCTGAGTTTGTCTGCAATGAAGATCACTCTTCTCTCCAGCAGCAAGGAGGCAAACACCTGTAGGAGGTGACCCACACTGAGGCACTGCAGCAAGCTCTGGAAGTGCACATGCTCCAGGCGTGAATCCACAGGCCGACACAGCGTCAGTGCCTGTAGGGGACAAGCACACAGGCCAAGCTCTCACCTCTACAACGTATTCAGCTTTGGGTGCCTTAGTTTTGGCCGGGTACATATTTGCTCCCTACCTCATTCCCAGAACCTGGGAGAAAGCTCTTCACTGTGATGGTGCGGCCAGGAGCCGGAAAGGGTGCTTCCATAAGACTGCGCATAAAAGGCTGAACGAGAGCCGGAGAGATTTCCCTACGCCTTTCCACCTCCTCCAGAACCTACACAGCCACACACACAGTGTGGAAATATTAGACAAGTGCATTTTTTCAGATTTAGTTTTATTTTGAACAGGTACAATGTTATCAGAGAATCCCAGAATGCTATAGAATGGAAAAAGTGAAACGTGTCTCTTTCAAGGGAAACTAACAATTATTTAAAAAATTAATGTGCACAATTATCAGCCAACCAGATAAATTATTTTTCTCAACTCACTCTGAAGCCTTGGTTGGTTAACCAATGAGTGAAATGTGAAATGAGGTATGTATGATGGAGCATTATCCTAAATAAATATAACGTTTTCATGTTTCAAGTTTTATTTTATTATTTTTTCGGCTACATTTGCAGGGTAAGGCATCAGGGGATTGGACAAACCATACTACAAAACAAGACAATTGACAATGCAAGAAGAAATGGGGCAAAAATAAGAATGGGTAAATAAACGACTAATCAATATGTGCAAAGGGACCATGGTGTAAAATGGCAAATGGACCAAAGTAGAGGAAATAAATAATCACAAGGTGCAGATAAAAATACAGTGCGGGTCAAATATTAACCATGGTAATATATAGCAAAGCGGGGGGACAGATATTGGTCACTGGTTTAGTAATCTGACTGCTTAGCGAAGAACTCTCTCTGAATTGAGTGGTGTGGGTGTTGATGCACCAGTAGTGCTTCTGAGAGGCCAGGCGTATGAGGAGGGTGTGAGCTCAGTGGCCCGCATCTCTGATGATGGACTCAGTCCTTGAATAGTACTGGTAGAAGTAGCATAATTGGAGCTGTCCAAAGGCTATCCAGACGGTCCGAGATCCCGAGCAGGTTTGATGACCACACTGTAATGCATCCAGTCAGGATTCTTTCCATAGTGCAGCAGCTAAAGTTCACCAATTAAAAGTTCACAATTAAAAACTCTCCTCGGGAAGAATAGATTCTGCTGATTCTTCTTGAAAATGCAGCTAGTGTTCAGAGAGTTGGTGATCTAGATCAGTGCATTTCAACTTTTTTGGAGCCACGGCACATTTTTTACATTTAAAAAATCCCACGGCACACCACCAACCAAAAATGACACTCTAGAGCCTAGTTTTTTAGACCAATTTAGTGAAACTGAATAATTTCCCATGGCACACCTTACAATCTCTCACAGCACACCTTCCTGTAGGTGGTGTCATCTGCAAATGTCTTGCCTTCATAATTTGCCACAAAGTCGTGGGCTAACAGACTATACAGCAGCAGGCTGAGGCAGTAGCTTCAGCATGCCAGTGCTGATGATCAATCCGGAAAAAATGTTCTAAATGTCCCAGTGCTGTGTGAGGGTTGAGGGAGACACTGGAATGCAAACTGGTGTGGGTCCAAGGTTGCAGGGATGTTGAGTTTGATGTGCAATATGTCCAGATTCTTCATGATTAGGAAGGTTAAATAAATGCAAACTGTACATCAGGGGTGCCCAATCCTGCTCCTGGAGAGCTACCACCCTGCAGAGCTTAGGTGCAGCCCTAATTTAACACACCTGATACTGATAATCAGGCCCTTCAGATTCAGATCAGGTACTTCAATTAGAGACAGCTATGTTGAAGCAAAGCTTTGCGGTTGAGGACCATGCAGCTTGTGTACCAGACTGTGATGCATCCAATTAGGAGGCTCAATAGCGCATTTGTAAAACATCCTAAGGATGCGGGGGCTCAGGCGAAGAACTTTTCATCTTCCTGAGGTAGAAGAGGTGCTGCCGTGCCTTTTTTGACTGCCTCAGTGATGTGCATTGTCCATGTGGGATCCTCTGTGATGTGCACACCAAGGAACTTAAAGTTGCTGACCCTCTCCACAGTGGTCCTGTTGATGGGAGATGGGGGTGGGAATTCTCTTGGTAGCCAGAAGGGCTGACACACGATCATCAGGTACTCCAGGTTAGGAGAGCAGAAGGACTTGACGATGTGTACGCTCCAATGATCATACCAGGAGTTGTCATAAATCACATCCCACCGCCTCTGCTTTCCCCCGCGAGGCGTTGCGTGCGCCCTATCTGCACAGTGCACAGAAAACCCTAGTGTCTTGATGCCGGGCTCCGAGACCTCTGACATCCTGGTCTCTGAGAGGCAGATAATGAAGCAACTCTGTCTCTTGCTTGAATGAGAGTGGTAATTTCTTGCCAACATTTCAGGTAGTTTATGACTTTTGCATTTTCATTGTCCACTATATCTATTTTTTGCCTGTTTTACCCATCGTAAAAAGCTGCCCAATACAGATGAGTATTCCCCTGTGAGTAAAAGGTATGTCTCACTATAAGCCGCACACTCCATCAGTCCAGTAAAATGATTGGTTCAGAAAAATAACCAATCAGGTTTTGTCAGACGCCTGAGCAACCAATCAGACATCTCGATACTGTCTCTTCAAGTTGCTTGGACCCATCCCCTCTACAATTTTATTGGGTATCTCTGAACTATTTGTTTTTCATTCTGAATGTTTGTATAAGTAAAACTCCAATGAACTGTCAAAATAAACACTAGTTCAAGGTATATTTAAGGAGTAAGTAAAACTCCAATGAGAACATTGAGAGTTAGTTTTAGTTAGACAAAAATATCATTTTAGCTATATATGTATATTTCATCTGTTGTTTAAGTTTCAGTCCAGTTTTAGTGAATGAAAATTACAGGATATTTAGTCGAGTACATGTTCTATATTTAGTTGACTAAATCTACAGTATATTCAGTGAATGAAACTAACACGTTTAGTCATATGAAACTTCCCCACTGGAATCCAGGAACCAACCCATACTGAAGAGTGCGAAGAGAGGCTAGTTACAATGTGGTGTTCCACTGCAGTAGGGTCGACTTGATAATGCAACCAGCTTGATTTGGTCAGGCTTTCAGGACTATGTCAACATGGGTACAGCTTTGGTACAGCTCAGGTATGGCTCAGTTCTTGGTGGCAGTGGAAAAGCACCACTAGTCCAATACTTAATTATCACATTTCTTTGAAAATTTCACTTAATTTTCTGTATACATACAGATTTGGTATCTTTGAGGGGACTCTCCATACATTTCCAGGGGCATAACCCTAATCCCAACTATGACCACCTTAACTCCTGCCCAGCCCTAATCTTAACCATAAGTAACCAAACAAAATAGAAGACTTTTAGCATTTTTAGTTTATGATTTTTATAACTTTTATAAGTTTCCCTGCAACATCAAAATGACAGGTTTTTATCACATTGTGGACACACACACGCACACACAGGTCAACTTCTATCCATTCTAGATTCCACGAGGAAACACATATAAAGCTGCTATTATGGCATGGCATTTGGTTTGAACATGCAGTCTTTAAGGGCACATATTTAACTGCTGTAAAGGTTGCATTGCAGAATGCAACATTGCAGAAATTCAGAAATTGCTTGACATGAACATTGCACTGAGTCTTGTTTTCTTTCGCATCAAATGTGAAATTTATCCATATGTCAGTATGTTTTTTCCTAACTAAAGCTGACCAAAGCACAGACCAGGCTTGGATGGCATCCAAGTTTTAATACCGTCATACCATTCAGTGATTACACAGCAGTATTATGGTCCCCCATGATGAAATTAACACAGACCTAGCACAGACGAAGTATACTGACAGAAGACGGCATGGATTGCACACAATCATACACAGCAACAGTCAAGACTACCTAAAGATATTACTTAATTTGTCTCTTCCTAGCATCTAATGTTCTAGATCCTTTCATTTAATTTCTATTCCTTGATGAAAGTGTCAGTACATTTCGTCAGCTTTTCACATCATGAAATAAATTTTTATCGCCTCATTTTCAACAATTAAAATCTTTGCTGACAAGTTCTGTCACAGTTTCAATCAAGATGAATACTGCCTAGCGTGGGGTAGTTTGTGTGTATAGTATTGTGTGATGTACATAATGACCACAAAGGTTACCTTAGCAAACAGGTTGAAGCACCCCAAACTGCTGACAATACAGTGAACCTCAGGAAGCCGCTTTCCCTTCCCACTGGGCTGAAACGCAAACACACCAAGATATCACACAAGCAGACGGACACTTTATGACCCATAACCACGGACGCCCTTATTTACCAGGATCTTTCGACAGTAACCAAACCATCGGCTTCCATCTTCTCCAGTCAGAACAAAGGAAAAAGTTTCACTGCAGATAAGAAGAAAAAGAATTACTAAGGAGTCTATAAAATGTTGTTTATGTAGGCATGCTGGGGCAGGAGTGCCTAATATGGACTTCACTATTCATTTATCAAATAGACATATGCTTAATCAAACTCTGATTGGCTTGGCTAAAAAGAGAGGGACCAGCTTCTGCATGTCTTGGAGAAACAGAACTCCATGTTTAAATGCAGGGTGATAATTTCAGAATGACCAATTTATGCTACCAGGAAAACTCCATAAATACTTTGGCTCACTTCTGGCCATTGTACGTATTGACTTAAGGGTAAAGTAAAATGGTGGCCTGGTGTGAAATCAAAACACTTGAATTTATAAATTACTGTGTTGTAATAGTAATTCTATCCATTTTTTCAATCAATTTACAAACCCCCCAAACAATTATTTGAATGTGAACTTTGAATCTCAAACGTTAGTTTCATCACCCAATTTATAAACACCATTGTGCTACTTGGCCACTGCAGAACAACAATAACATGAGCTGCTGAGGAAATCCAGTGGAACAACAAATTTGGAGCAGAGCCACATGGAGCACAGTTCCCAGGCAGACCTCGGTAGCTCTCCGCAGGGCCGCCAGTCCTGGGAGTCCGGGAAGCAGAATTTGGGAATGGCCTTCAAACGGTCCTCATTTTCTCGAGAATGACGAGATGATTTCTCAAACTAAACCAGAAAGGAAGGAAGAGATATAAATTTGATGAGCAGAATTTCAAGAATTAGTCGGAAAAACATTAGATTAGGTTAATTTATGCACAAAGTGATAAATCTAACATATAAATACCAAAAACCTAACTGTACTATAAATAATTATGGTAAATAGGTAAATTAACTTAAACTTTATTTCTTTAATAAAATTATACTATTCTCAGTATACCTTGTACACGATATAAAATTGAAAGACGACTTTTTTTTATACAGATGCCAATTGAATATAGATTTTAGTATGGCAAAATGTAAAGGCATTAACTAACTAACTTATTAACTAAGCCATAAAATACTATAAAAAGTTCTCTCAGATGCTTCACATATATCTGTCCTTATATATGCATGTTTAATATTCTGCTAAAATACCTGTAACTGTACACATATATGCGTACAAGCCAGTGTATGGACCTGTGTTGGGATCACAGGAATCAACCACTGTCATGATGACAACTCAAATTTAACACACACATGTGGAGTGAGCATGGGCACGTCAGTATAGGAATATATACAAACGTAGAATTAAGTCCAGCCTCCCAACCTTATTGGGAAACTGCTGTGTAATTTCAGGCCTGTACGCGTTCCCTGGGGAACTCCTCCGCAGCGATACCACTGCAAAGAGCTGGAAGAGCTGCTGCTGCTGCAGACAGATTAGGTCTCGCTCCAGTGTGCTGTAACGCGGGCTCCTTCGCAGCGTGGACTGCACATGCACACACCGCCGGTGCCTGCCTGTGACAATCACACAAACACTATAAAAGGCGAAAACCGTCCAAATAAGTGAAGAAGGGCTGTAAAAGCACGAGTCACGCATGTGCTGGGCGGTTTGTGTATATACAGCTGAATAGCTTCTGTTGTTCTTTATTGCAGTCCTCTCCATAAGCAAAGCTGATCACAGCCTTTGAAGTCGCTCTCCAACTTCTGTCCCGATTCTTTGTCACATTAACAGATAGTCATGCATGTGCTGGGCAGTGTCTACTACCATTGCAAATAAAGTGCCACTTATGTCCTAGCCTTTTTAAATTAGGTATATGCACATTTCAGGTCCAGAAAGTAAAAATCCAGACTTAAGCTGAGTATAAAGAATCACAGTCACAGAGTACTCAGCCAGTTGGTCGAAACAAAATCTGGATTTTCATAGAGCAGCTATGTGCATCTGTGGATTCTTTTAAGACACTTCTATCACACTTTCCTTTCACAAGCGATGGGCAGGACACAGCTGGTTACGGTTAGGGTATCTGACCTGTGCTGCCGTCTTCAGGATCACTATCAGTCCCACTTGTTTCTTCTAGATGGATGAAAAAAGGAAGGAGTGAATTAGAGAAAAGACAGAAACAAAATGTAAGAGAAGAGAAGAGTGAGAGACAAACCAGACTGCTGTGATGCTTCATCTACAACCATATGCACATTCAGAATAAGACTGCATAATGACTTTGAATGTATGTGACTATATTTAGGTGTGACTATATATGAATGAGTATTTGTGTCCCAGTATGCGCAGATAAATATGCCTCTCACCCCTGACTGAGCTGTCAAATCCATTCCTCCCCTGACTCCTCAATCTCTTCCTTCCCCTCTTGATGTTGAAGATTTCCTGGATCTTGTTCACATACTGCAAAAGAGAACATATAAGACGCTCCTGGTCATCTTAGCCTCCTTGTTGACAGAATTCCAATTCATGCCTCCATGAACACACAGGGTGGGAGGGTCCCAAAATCTAACAGCTTCTAAAATAACTTAAAACATCACAGCAAAATAGATCTGCATCACAATTCTACCAAGGCTCAGGGTAAAAATCCACGCCAATGTATTTTTGGAATCTAACAACTTTTGGGGATTTCCAGAACATGAGGAGGAGATGAGTAAGCAAAGTACATCTTGGACAGACTGCACTAACACCCATCCCAACAAGGGTCTACTACATTACTGATAAAGGGCTGCCTAACCACTTCATACTTGCATTCATGTTAAATTCTCCCATCATTGTTGGCTTGTACCATCTGTGCCACAGAGATTAACAACAAGCAACACGCTCAGGTTGTTTAATCGTAGTTACAGGTCACTGCCATAGTTCAATGAAGCACAGTTACTCCAGTAATAAAATGTATATGCAATTAGACGTATTAAATACTTCTAATATTAGACTGTTAGAGTATGTGTCAAAAAGGATACAAAGTATGTGACTTTTCAGTGCAGAGACTCCCATTTTAAAACTTGGTCAGGAAAATAGATCGATAGAGAGGACAAAGCTGAAGTTTCTCACAAACAGCTAATTTATATCCAGCCACTGAATCAACTGAATGAATCAACTGGCAGAACAAATACCAGTTTACAAAGCTAACAAGAGAGCTGAAAAACCCACAACAAACATAAGCCACCGTATGATGTAGCCCACAGGGCCTGTAGCTTTTAATGCTCACTGGGCTCATGGTGCCACCGAAGACTTTAAATCAATGCTAATACAAAAAACAAAACTAAGAAGCGATAATTTTCCAGGCACCAGTCTGCGACTGTTCTCACCTCTTTGGGCTGATTTTCAATGCAGTAGCTCTCATTCATCAGCATCGGAAGCAAAAGGTCCTGATTTTTCATTCTCTGGGAGACCTCTCTCTCTTTCTACACGGAGCTCATTCATTCATACCTCTGCTCCTCGTTGCCAACCATCTTCCCCTTTCTTCTTCCAACTCACTGAAACCATCCCAGTCACATGTGGATTGCAGCTCACTACTTCCCACTTAAACACCCACACACACACTATTTCCCCTGAAACACCCTTACTGCCCTTGCAGTGCTTTCAGTAGATCATTAAATACAGCACTGTGCTTTCAGCACGATGACTTAGAAAATACATGTCAGCGTATAGCAAAGAGCAGAGACCCACCTGGGACAGCGGTTGCATTTTTGGCCGGTACTTTGGCACTGGTGGTTTAGGAGCAGTTCTGGATGTCATGGGGGAGACCGTGCCTGCCAGCCGCTTCTTGTGACTGCTCCTCTTTTCCATTTTTTCAGGGGAAGCCAGCAGGCCAGTAGGTTTGGGTGGAAGCTTTGAGAAGCAAAGGGAACAGAGAGAAGGATAGAAGAATAAAGCATGACCTCTCAGGTATAACCTGGGACAAAACATGCAGGTGTACAGCTCAAGAGTATCACTACTAAAATGTGTGATTCATCTGGAATCTGAAATTAAGCACTACACTCAAGACCTCCCACAAAACCTGTTGTGCTGTTGCCTTAAATGGTTAAATTAAACCATATACACAGAGGTGGATAATTCAGGTCCGGAAAGAAAAAATCCAGACCAAAATCAACTGGTTAGCTGAAACAAAATTCTTGGTCTGGACTTTTAATTTCTGGACCTGAACTGTCCACCGCTACATACACATACGTACCACCTACTGAAGAACACTAGCCAAGATCGACCAGATAAAACATACTGCAACAATAACATAAAACAGGAAAAACCCCCATATGAAGGCAAGTCAGACAGGATTTTCTACCATAACTGCTAGCATCTTAAATCCTGAGGGTGTAATGAAGAAGGTAGAATCTAGACATGAATTAGTACAAAGGTTCCCAAACTGGGGGGGGGGGTTCACATTACTGGATAATGTTGATCTAACTGGTTTCAAGCACGTAAACCATGCATCCATCTGATAAGTAGAACACATGCAGTTTCACTGTCTGTAAACTGTTTGGCCATTATGTCTGTGCCACTCTAGCTAGGGAAAAACCAGCATGGGTAATTTGATGCAAAAGAAAACAAGCTTTAATATAAACTGTGCAGAGCAGCAAAACTGGGCAAAAAAAA
>JAODKL010000038.1:3646993-3662196 GCA_026780765.1 Petrocephalus schoutedeni
GGGAGTGCTGTGACATTGGTGCCTTTTAGCCTAAATAGTCCCCTCGCCCTGCTCGCTCCATTCCCCCTCCTGTGACTGTCACTGGGAGTGCTGTGGCATTGGTGCCTTTTAGCCTAAATAGTCCCCTCGCCCTGCTCGCTCCATTCCCCCTCCTGTGGCCTGAATGCCTCTCGCTGTCTGCCGGCCTCATTTCCTTCCCTCCTCTCCTGCTCACAGCTAAAAGCCTTTCTGAAGGAATGCAAAGTGGCCAATTACTGCAAGCAGGTCCGGCAGCTGCTGGAGAAGGTGCAGGAAAACTCGGCTCACATCACCGCGCGCCGGCAGAAGGCCGCGTTTGGCGTCAGCGACTCGCCAGCCGTGGTAAGTGCTCCTGTGAGGTCACTGCCGGGAAAAAGGGTACACGGGGTATAAAGTGTATAAGGTACAAGCAACATTAATGTGCCCCAAATAGTAGACACATGTTCCTCAGAGTGTATTTCTGTGCCTTAAAAGGCATATTTACCCACAGCTAGGCTGCAGTTGGACCCTTGAGGGTACAGCCACAGTGACGAGTAATTGTGCCCTCAGAGGTACTCTACTTATTGGTACTTTTTTCTGATGGTACACGCTTCTCTCACACATGCACAGACGCTTGCACTTTTTCCACACTTGTGCTGTTGAATATATACTGTGCACATTTATATTCACTGTCCGCACTCATCGTTGTGGGGGAATCGTGTTTAACATTTTATTATTCCTCCGAATGCTCCCTTCTGTAAAAGTTAGTTTGTGCATTTGATAACTTTTGTTTACACAGTGTGTTTCATTACCCAGAATGCACTGTTAACTGTACTCTTTAATTCAATTTTATGGACATGTAAAAAGATCATCTAGCAGAAAAGTGTCCTGCTGGTGAGTTTAGGTTATTACCACCTAGCTGTGTTGCCGTAGTACTTGTGACCAGCTGACAGTGGAATTATTTGTTTGCTTATTTATTCGTTCATTCGTTCGGTGTTTAGGCAGAGTTGTGAAATGGGAGCAGGTGCACAGACTGCCCTGAAATTCCTCAGATGCATGAATGCATAGAGAGATGCCTGCACCCCCCATGCCAGTGGTGCCAAGGCATACATGGGGCCTGGGTGCCCTTCCTGTTAGCTGGCTTCTTCCCGACCCTCTATAAGAGGCCGCTTTGTCGCTTCGACATTCAGCCAGATAGTGTTGTGGTGGCACTGTGGGTATATGCATGGGTACATGGATGGGTACTTAGCTGAACACGGGAGTTTGGGACAGGGCTTAGGTGTGTCTCCTTTGAAAATCAGTCTGGCCACTGTGATAAATATTTAAGCAGGGGTGGCTGGGTGGGGTCATGTGACTTGTGGGAGGTTGCAGCACTCAGTGGAGAGCAGACAGACTGGGTGGCACCTGGCTGGGGAGGGTCGGCAGGGCTCTGCTCCAGCCTCGCTGCCGCCACTGGGCCGGACGTCCGCCAGGCTCGCGGTACCACGCAGCCACAAGGAGCTGAAACCGAATGCCTCTCGCCTTCTGCCTCCTCCGCGTCTGGCCCTGTCACCCCCTGATACTGTAATGCCACTTACTCAGCTGCTCTGCTCATGTTATGCTAAAAAAAAAATCTTTAATTTCCTGAGGCCAGCAGAAGAAAGCAGCCCTGCGGGTGTAATTGCTGGGAATGGTGCGCATTGCTGTCTTTAGACCTGCTTGTTGTGTGCGAGTTCACTGCTTCCCTTACAAGTTGTGGCCTCTGCTGTTGTGAAGTCTGTTTATCCTGTTTGGATTATATTCATGTCTGTTGATGAGCGTTAGCTGAGCCATTTCTGACCTCTCCTAAAGACTGTAACCAAAAGTCTATTTTTTGACAGACTTGCATGCCACATTTAATGTGTTTAATATGTACTTCATCAAATTATTTAACTAATTGAATTCTTGGTGAAATTTTATCAAACACATGGAATGGCTGGGGTGCCTCCAAACAGAGGTTTGGGAACCAAAATGTGTTGTTCTAGCCGTCTAACAAGATATCAGTAACCCTTTTTTTATCAGTAATAGGATGAAATTCCTCTTGTATTACTGTTATATTGAATTGTGTTCTCAGCAAATATACAAGGTTGTTTCAAAAAGTAACGGCAAATTGATGGTATTTTGTGACGTGAACATCCCGGGCATTTCGTACCTCCGCTCAGGGGAGATAAGTTCTTAGAGAAGGCGTTGGCATTGCGCACACCATGCCATCTACTAGGCATTGGGCTGCACTCTTAGTTGTCTGCACTGTGGAGGAGCAGCGAGCAGTCATCAGATCTTTGTGGTTGGAGGGCATGAAACCTTCTGAAATTCCTGGAAGAGTGCTGCAGCAGTCTGGAGATGCCTGTATCGATGCATCAGCCTGAGCCCAATAGCAGGAGGCCGTCTTCAGCATGGTGGCACACATCTTCCACAGCCAGGAAGTTCAAGACTCAACCCTCTGTCGGGAATATGAATAGACAAATTCTGGAGCACTGTACAATGTAAAGTAGTCAGGGGACAGCTTGCATAACACTGTAAATTTGCTGTCCCCTCAAAATAGCGAAACACAGCCATTAATGTCTAAACCACTGGCAACAAAAGTGAGTACACCTCTAAGTGAAAATGTCCAAATTGTGCCCAGTTAGCCATCCTCCCTTCCTGGTGTCATGTGACTCATTAGTGTTACCAGGTCTCAGGTGTGAATGGGGAGCAGGTGTGTTAAACCTGGTGTCATCACACTCTCTTACACTGGTCACTGGAAGTTCAACATAGCACCTCATGGCAAAGAACTCTCTGAGGATCTGAAAAAAAGAATTGTTGCTCTACATAAAGATGGCGTAGGCTATAAGAGGACTGCCAACACCCTGAAACTGAGCTAAAGCACAGTGGCCAAGACCATACAGAGGTTTAACAGGACAGGTTCCACTCAGAACAGCCCTCGCCATGGTAAGCTGAGTGCATGTGCTCAGCGTCATATCCAGAGGTTGTATGAGTGCTGCCAGCATTGCTGCAGAGGTTGGGGGTGGGGGGTCAGCCTGCCAGTGCTCAGGCCATACGCATCAAATTGGTCTGCATGGCTGTCGTCCCAGAAGGAAGCCTCTTCTAAAGATGCTGCACAAGAAAGCCCGCAAACAGTTTGCCGAAGACAAGCAGACTAAGGACACGGATTACTGGAACCATGTCCTGTGGTCTGAGGAGACCAAGAAGAACTTATTTGGTTCAGATGGTGTCAAGCGGCAACCAGGTGAGGAGTACAAAGACAAGTGTGTCTTGCCTACAGTAAAGCGTGGTGGTGGGAGTGTCATTGTTTGGGGCTGCATGAGCACTGCCCGCAATGGGGAGCTACAATTCAGTGAGGGAACCAGGAATGCCAACATGTACTGTGACATACTGAAGCAGAGCAAGATCTCCTCCCTTCGGAAACTGATAAAGACCCCAAGCCATGTCAGGCTTTGGGGCTGCAAGGCCTTGCATAGGCCTATGCCCCCAACGACAACCCGTCTGTGACACCCCTTCCAATTTATACCTCGCACATCTACGCATACGTGGCATTACACGTTATGGCACATTTTACAACACTGCAATCTGCACCAGCTCATAATTCCTGGTTATTCAGCCAGGTACTCCGATTTTGGATTATTTGTATTCTCTGTCTGCCTAATAACTGCACTTGTGTCTGAGTGTGTGTTTATGGGTCTATTGGGTACCTCAGTTACTGAGGGGTGACTATATGTTACTGACGGCGGCTGCTTATGCTGCAGCAAAGTGAGTAGATTATGCCAATAGGACAAACAACTATAGAAATGTATGTTATTTATTTTTTATTTTTTTCTGATCCAACCAATTAGAAGTGATATAAATATGGCTGAAACAAAATACGTCAAACTTCATATTTCAGTTCAGAGTGAATCAAATGGAATAATATAATAATGACGGAAGCATATGCTCAAATGCAATAATAAAAAAAATTAAATTATACCGCAATCCCTCTTCAATCGGCCTCACTGTTTGAAAGCCATTTACATGGTGGGTTTCTGTTGTACAGATTTCCAATGACTGACTTATTGAGAAGGATGGCGGGACTTTAATTTACATTACAGTTGCCAAAGCAAATAAAAAGCCGTTTCAGCAGATGTTCCGAATACAGCCTCCATTAAACCTGAAGTGGTGTGCGCGAGTCTTGGGACTATATCTTGCTTCAAGTTCGAGATTTTTTTCCCTTGAAATCAGAAATTATGATCTTCTGTTATTTAAAAAAAAAAAAAATCTAAAACCGCATGGTGACTATATAGAAAATGTGTCAACTTCTGTTTTTAATATGTAATGTTAGTTTAATAGAAAGAATGCACACCTGAAAACTGCTGCGCTTCAACTAATGTTCTGTAACCTTACTGTTTAGAAGCATAACTTTATTTGTATTATCATTAAATATGCAGCAACTCCCTGTATATTTTTGTGGTTTTGCTCTACCCTCGTTCAGAACGAGCGAGCACAGCGTTACGGTAGCATTGTTCGGTAAGGTAGCACTGACCGATGTAATGTAAACAACATGATTTACCATAAAATGACAGGATGAATAGCATTTGGTGCAGGTATGCTTGATAATGCTGCATATGCGTACATGTAGGAGGCATAAATCAAGGAAGTGGTAAGGATCAGGTACTCAATTCATGTCATTGGCTCCTACGCTATCAAACTTTAGGTCTTCTGGAAAAAATGGTGAAACTTTAATGCCTCGAAATATCACTTAAGACTTTTTAATGCTTTTCAACGGCCTTAATTTTCACGAAATTGATTTATCACTTTTCAATGCTTTTTAATGACCCGCTGATACCGCGGTAAAGGTGCTGTACTGGTCAAGCATGTCTCCAGATCTAAACCCTACTGAGCATCTATGGGGCACCCTCAAACAGAAGGTGAAGGAGCGCAAGGTCTCTGACATCCACCAGGTCCCTGAAGAGGATTCTAGTGGCAACCTGTGAAGCTCTAGTGAACTCAATGCCCAAGAGAGTTAAGGCAGTGCGGGAAAATAATGGCAGCCACACAAAATACTGAAACTTTGGGCACAATTTGGACATTTTCACTTAGGGGTGTTCTCACTTTTGTTGCCAGCAGTTTAGACATTAATGGCTGTGTGTTTAGTTAATGTGAGGGGACAGCAAATCTACACTGTTACACAAGCTGACTACTTTATATTGTATCAAAGTGTCATATCTTCAGTATTGTCCCATGAAATGATATAAAATATTTACAAAAATGTGAGGGGTGTACACACTTTTGTGAGGTACTATATGTATTCATGCCCATAGACAAGACAGAAGTCTAACAAGATAGTACTTTAGCATCAGCTAGGGCCTTTCTGTTAGGCTTCTGAAAGGCAAAAGCACAGTTGCAGCAGACTAAGTAATACACCTAACAGAAACATAATACAGTCATACCCTACCTTACGTCATTAATTCGTTCCGAGAGCCCTGATGTAAGCCGAATTTTGACCTAACCCGAAAATAATGCCTTAAAAATGCCTGAGGACTAATGAATAGACGTAGTCATTTCCATTGACATAATTGTACCTTTAATTCATTATAAATGTCAGTAGCTTTTTATTATCGTTTATGCATTTTACTTTATTTTACTTCTATTCTGTACACATTTTTAAGGTTTTTAAGATGTTTCTGATTTTTATACCTCTGATTTTTTATGCATTTTAGCTATTTTTTAAAAGAAAATTTCGTTCCATTTTGCTCTTTTCAAGTAATATGTATGTGATGTTGTGAGTGGCATAAAGTTGCAAAAAAACAAAAACAAAAATGACTGTGTGAAATTAATTACTACAGACAAGCTGGGTTTACCATCCACATCCACAGCAAATAATCCTCACTAATGAACAGTGGTTTTTATTTTACCAGCACTACCTACACACAAGCCCCTCACCCACCCCCAGGCACCCTGGCTCATCGTAATGCCAGCCTGTCCAGAAGTGTGCATGTCCATGACAGCACTGCATCTCATACTTACTCTATCAACACCACCCACCATTTCTTTTGGTGGGGTGGGGGGGGGGGGCTGTTGAAACCCCCAAAATGTTTCAACAGTTAAAATGCCACACATAGGGGCACAACAGCCATGTATAGGCCGATTTCTTTATTCAATATGTTCCCTTGGTAGGTTTTTGACCCAGAGGGTGGGAGCACCCTGTATGTATTCAACCCCCCCTGGAATAGGAAGCAAGTTTCCTGCTCATAACAATGCAGTCCTTATCAGCAAAAAAGGCGGAAAAAATGTCCCAGATACTTTAAAGTATGGAAACATGGATCATGCTTATTGGTTAGAATTATGACCATCATGGCTGCCAGTATAGTCCTTGGTATAGTGCCAAAAGTGTGACAGATATGGCAGGTTGGCAAGAATATTTACAAGACAGAACACTCTGCAAATATTTCACCATCAATCTCTAAACCTCATTGGCAAACAGATAATGGTGATGTTGAAACATTCATTTAAAGAGAGGACTTTTGGAGCAGATGAGCCACAGTCAGGCTGCATAACTGCGCACAAGAATGCACTTCTTTGCATGGTTTGAATGAACTTATTGTTTTGCATGTCACTGGAATTTTTGAATCTTACTATTCCCTTCGGTCCATCTTCAATCCACATTGCTACATCGCTTAGTCGTGGCGTAGCACTACACAAAATTCACCATTCAGCTTTGGGTTCAAGAGTCGGTGCAATATTGGTACAGCAGGGGCAACAATTGGTTTTGAAATTATTTATTATGAAGACATTTAGGAACAGTTGCAATCCAAAGGCAATGCATCCGTCGATGTGTCTGAATAGCAACTCTTATCTGCACTTTTCTTATTTGTAAAAACACATACATAAAATAAATCATAAAAAAAATATCACGATCATAAACTAAATTATGTGTTTTCTACTACAGAGTATGGCTGCATATCTGTAGCGATAAACAGTCTTAGGATGCTTTCCAGTTTCAATTTCAAAATTTACTTGCCATCTTGCATTCCTTCTAAACCAGAAACTGACGTCGAATACGCAGTGACTACTGACATGGAACTGACGTTGTGAAATCAAATGTAATGTTACACTGTTAAGTACTTGTTCTCATAAAAAGCAGCGATTCATTTTCCACATCAGCCAATCTGAATCATCATACATTTCTACTTATTTTTAACCAATTACATGCCTACTAATTATACATGAACAGTGTGCCCAGCTCACTTTGTTTTCGCTATGATACCAAGCAGTGCTGATGTCAAAACTGTCAAAAAAAATGATGAATTCTTCAGACAGATTACTGCAGAGCCGCACTCGTGGCATAAACATAAAAATTCTATGTATCATGCAACTAACAATTATTTTGATAATCGATTAATCTGTCGATTATTATATATTTTTTTCGATTAATCGATAAATTGGATAAAGAAGAAAATTTGTATTTCCACCCGTTTATTCAGAAATGGAACATTACCTAAATTGACAGAGCAAAAAAAGTGCACAAAGAAAAACGCAAAATCGAAAAACCAGGTAACAGGATTTGTTTGAACATTAACAATACACAAAAGTGAGCTTGCATGGCACCATCACATACTGTATACTCACAGACGCAGTTACTTTCATCCCTGCCTAAATGCAATTCATCCTACCCCACTTTCATGGTGAAAGATGGGACTGTTTGGGCAGGCAAGTGTGGACCCTTGGCTACCTAACATGGCATTTCGCCACTGACATAAGAACAGGGCAAACACAGAAGTTAGCCTGAGTTAGCCTCTGTCATGTTTCATTTGTTTAATTTTATTTGGGAAATACCGCCTCCGCTCTTCCTCCACCAGCCTTCGGCTGCATTGCGTACAGCTCTGTCTGCAGGTGAAATTAACTCCTCTGCAACACAGCGAGTCGCGCACTAATAGCATGTGGAAGCGATAAGTACTGAAGGCTCACTGAAGAAAGGAACAGCTTGGCAGCCACAACATTTTTTAAAAGTGGAGATATTGTGGATAGACAAGGTATAAAAAAAAAACAAACTTTAAGTTTAAAGTCCAAGGTGTTTTTTTTAGGTAAATATAGTTTTCATTTTTAATTCAGTTAATGAATATTTTTTTGATTAGTTTCTGTTTTCATTTCAGTTTTAGTTTACGGTAATAGCACTGGTTCCAGCAAGCCCAGGGTATGAACATGAACATGAACATGAACATGAACATGAACACACACACAAATCAATGTAGAATAAGCCCAGATTCTACAGAAAACTTTACGGCTTTAATAATGAGTGTATATAGCAACTATATGGACAAATGATATTAAAAAGCACACCATACTACTGGGAACGTAATAAACATGAATAAACAACATTTAAAAGGTTTTTCCCTTTTCTGCCTGTCCATGATGCAGAATAGCGCCTGTGCGTTTCCTCTTCAGATGCACATGAATAGCACTAGTGTTGCTGTGGATGCCATCGAAACTTTGCACAGTGTACAAACCACCTTTTTGTTCTGTGATAATCTGAACAACTCCCATAATTACATAGTGATATTAAAGGAAAACATCCGTAATAAAGCGTTTCAGAAATCAAAAATGAAAATTAAAAGTAAAAAAAATTAAAATAAAAAAATGCAATTTCAAAAAATTGATGGTGAGGCATTCGCAGCATCAACGTCATCAACTATGTCGACTAATCGTGGCAGCTGTAATTTATTTTATCGAAGGCTTATACTGTAGCTAGAAATCTAAAGATCTTTCATGTTATAAAGTGTACCTGTCATGCTTTCATTTTTAGACCTTTTTGCCAGACAAGTTTAAGACTTTAGCTCAATCAAAGTGTTTCAACCTGCCTTTTGTATACAGATGCGATTATACGAATGTGTTACCATTAATCCCTATGGAGTGTAATAACACTGCTTATGATTTATTATCAGCCCTCTGTTTTCTTATTACCAGCTGTTCATTGAGCCTTTTTTGAAAGCATTAAAATTCAGCTTGTACTTGCTTCTAAGTAGTATTTTGATTGGAACTGAATAATCTGTAAGCCTACATCATAAGCTTAAGTTAAACCATAAAATGGATATTAAAATATTGGTCATACTCATTAGAGGTCAGCCGATATTTTTTTTTGTTACTGATTAATGGGGCCAATAAATGCATTTCGGTTCCAAATATCGGTTACTTTTATGTGCTTACTTTGCATCCATCTGAAATTAGAATTTCGAGATATAAAGTCTGCTATTAGAGTAAGGCTGTTCTTATGGCAAATGATTCATTATACAATATAAAATAAAAAAACAGATTCTTAAGTATTCATAACACTGTTGCAGCAAGAATAAGACATTAAAAATAAAGCATCTAATAAAACGTACATGCCTGAGCTGGACATATCAAATTAATAGACGCTTTAATACAATTAAAGCCTTTTTCTTAACATAACAGAGCTTGGTAACACATTTAAGTTAGCAGTACGAGACTGCACGTTGTTGTCAGCTAACTTTACACGCAACATGAGAATCTCATAGGGATGAGTAATGTAAGTACTGTAATGTAAAGTAAGATAATCAGCACAGAAGCTCAAATAAGTTCCTGTTGCAACACTAGCTGTCGCCGCTACATAACACTATTAACACTGTCATTATAAGTAACATTTCTGGCTCATATGGCAGCGTACTGCATTCACTAAAGAAAAAATACAGCCTGTTTTTCTGAATACAAATATATACGAAATACAATTTAGATAAAAATGCACTTGGATGTTACTTTTTTCTTTAGTGAATGCATGACACTTCCGCAGGCTCACGTTATCATCACAACGAGGGTCATTATTAGGACATTTTCAGCGGTGTAACTGGGAAGGAGGGCAGGCTTTTCATTATGGAAATAGCTCCGCAGTTTTTGTAATTTCAATATGTAGGACTGTAATGTTTTACTTTGGGGAAACATCAGCTGCTTTACCTCCTAATCTCAGCAACGCTCAGCTAAAACTCCTCTCCTCTTCGCCTACTTGGGGCTTCATGCTGTGCCCGAGCGTGAGTGTGGTATGAGTGACAGCAAGGCTTTAGCGTTGTTTGGCTACTACTCATGTGATATAGCCAATCAGAGATTGTTATGGGCGGGACATTAAATGAAGCAGCGGGATGAGAGCAAAGACCAGAGGAAGAGATGGCAGTGGAGCCAAAGTGGCACACCTTGTAATTTTTTAATTTCGGTTAGCGTTAAAATAAAATGCCGATACCGATAATTGGCAAAATGTCTAATATCGGTCCCAAATAATCGGCCAGGCCGATAATCAGTCAAGCCCTATTTCTCATGAAATGTATGGTTTGTTGAGGAAGATATGACTCATGGTCAGTTCAGTGTCCAGAAGGACAAAGTGTGAATGTAAAATGGACGGATACCAGATAAAAGCTGAAATGAACCAGAAAGTGAAGTGCTCTTTGAAGGTGATGGGCAATATGAATCCAGAGAGAACCGACTTCTCTTTTTTGGCTCACTAACTGGTCCACTAAAAGTTTAGTTTGTTTCAAGAGAGCTATGTGAAAACACCCTTACAGCCAGTAGTTATTTTGAAGGCTGGTCTAAATTTCCTGGCAAAATTTCCTGATATGGTGAGACAAACTGCAGAGGCCATTTCTGCCTTGCTCTTTTGCTACACACAGTTCGCATGTTTGCTTGTTTTCAGCAACATATCTGTGTTTGGTAACAGCTGACAGACAGACTTAGTCTTACCAACCACAATGGGAAACCTAAATGTTCCCATACCGCTGACTGCGACAGACTGTAACCAGCATTAGCTGTAAGCGACTCACAGCCACAAGTTGCATAAAGTTTCTGTGTTGAATATCTACTTGAGAATTTAGGTTCCACGTTTCAATAAATGCATGCATTGGTTTCATTGGCTACGTCCCATTTCTGCGGCTGCAGCCTTCTAAGGTTGCATTCAAAGACCAAATGCGTAGAGACGCTGCAACAAGGCTGTCCCATTTCGAAAGAGCTGTCAAATGTGGCCTAGGAATGCATTCTTCTTTTCCTGGGCTGCAAAGGAATCAATCCGAAGATTCACTGCACAGATTGCTAGAACGATGCCACCTATAAAGAGTACGTCGACCGGGTCCATTGAAGGCCAGAGCCCCTGAACTGGGACTCATGTACCAAACTTAAAATGATATTGCAAATGGTACAAGACAAATAAAGTGAACCATTATACCCCTACTGCTTGGTGGGGCATCTTTCATCACGATGATTTCACTAACCATCAGAACATGTACACACTGGCTTCTGGGAATTAAATAAGCCTGACCGCAATGCTGCCTTTACTTTGTACAACTACAGCAACAACATCAAACCTTAAAGCTAATTCTTCAAGCGGTCCTTGCTGAGAAGATGCGATATTCCAAAAAGGTTCAGCAGTCAGTGTTTCCCTACCTCACATGCAAGCTAATTTTTCAAAGACTAATGATTCTCCATTCATCATGCCGAATTTCAGGAAATGTACAGGACTTGCCAAACTTAAGTTACACAGGTTTTGTCTAACGCCTGTGTCACATTGAGCAGTGATCATGTTACTGTACATAAATGTCTTGTAGGGTTTAGCCTTAGCGGTTTAAGAAATTTAAGAAAAAGTTCCTAATCACCAATAAATTGCTATTTCAAACAAGTAGTTTCCCTTTTTTATTTTTAACGGTAGAAACAAACAGCAAAGGGCCTCCGGTATATTCGACTGCATTGCTGATTTATTAAGTGAAACAGCTAACACACATGACTCGTATCATGATTTTATAGCCGTCTTGGCTCTAAATAAACTGCCCGTTCCAAAAGATCATTAAGTGTACCATTATATATAATTCATTACATACGGATAGCTATGCTAATATTTTAGGTCGCTGGTAGACGTGTAGCTATTATTTGAAAGTTTGCAAAAGCGTGTTCAGGAAATCGTGCTTACTGTAATCGTTTCATTTTAATACTGATTGTTCTTTCGTCTTCACCGTATTCTGGATAACATATAGGTACAAGCATATAGGTACTGTAAAACGAATAGCTGAAATGCCAAGTTAAAATGAATGTAAGCCGCGACCAAATTAGCCAACAGACCAGTCATACTGTAGGTCAGTGGTTGGTATAAATGGCAGAGTGGCTAAACTACATCGCTGCACTATATCGGTAGATATTTAGGATATATCCCTAAATATATATATGTGTGTGTGATCGTATCAGTACTAACGCACGTGTGTTAACTCAGGAATCATACAAATCACACAAATCGAGCAGGGATTTTTAAAGAAACTTACCTTTTAGCCTTCGATTTACAATGTAAACCTCTGCCAGAATTGCAGTGACGTGCGGATTTGAGCCAAACTACACAAAATCATAAGAAAAAGGCAGACCGTGAATTCGCATTTCAGAATGACTGCACTTAATTTTAAAAAGTATTAATTAACAACGACAATCAACAGTTCTTGAGCTAAACTTCCTGTCTCATTACGGGAACATTATAACTTCTCTAACCGATCCGGATTCAGAGCGACATTTTAATTCATCATATTCGAAGACGGGTCCGATGAAAGGTAACTGATCCCAAATCAGTTGTTAAATTCAGAAAGCGCTGAGAGCGTCTCAGACAGACACACCCAGACTTATACGTTGTCAGGACCCTGTTTTATAATCGTCTACTATCTTGCCTGTTTTTTTTTTTGGTCATTTATCGTCGTTTTTAAATAAAATCAGAGATTGCTAAACTCCATATTTCATCATCAAAACATACACTTGGATTTTAACCATCGGGGTTTGCATTCCAGAAATTACAGTATTAAAAATGAATGATTTATTTTATATCCTTATAAACGAATATTATACATTTTTAATGATTTCAATTTAGTGTGCCACAACAAGGAGGATATGTGTTTTGCATGTGATAATATTTTATGACTGCAGTCTGTCAAAGGTAACTTCTTCAGCCGTAAGTACAGGCTAATGTTCCGCACCGATACCCATCGCCGTCCCCTCCCTTTTGGTTCGGAGGCAAAGACGTGTGAACAGGCACATTGAAAGTGTATTACCATAGCACGTACCAAAAAAAAGACTAGGAAATAAACGAACTAGTTTTTTATATGGATATTACTGATCAAGTGCATTCTCGTTTGTGTTTTATAGATTAACCTTTTTGGAAGGTTATGTTTTAACTGCACAATGCATATGCCTAATCTGGATAAATTCATTCAATTCAAGAATGACGCACATTCTCCCATATACCTCGAAGCATTTCTAGACTACTTATAATACCCAATACAATGTATATCTATGTAAATAGCTGTTATACTGTGTAGTTGTACTCCCCGTATCCGCGGCCAGTAGTCGAAACCGCGGATAGTAACGATCGTACACCACATGTAACTTTTCATGTACATACATACCTATGATAAAGTTCAATTTATAAATTGCAATAAAACATCAACAATAACTAGTAATAAAACAACCATAATATTCTGTAATAAAAGGTATGTCTCTTTGTTGCATGAACAGGATTCTGACGTTTTTGCTTGACAATGAAGCATGTCATGTGCACATTTTTACATGATTTATTATATCATAGCTTACTGTCCGTACTAACCCTGCTCGGATATATTCGGGCCCACACTTTTTCGGCTTGCGAGCCAGGTCAAAATGATCTACCTATTATATATATAATATCATATTTTATATTTATATGTCCAGTATATATTGGCGAACCTTGCATCACTTGCAATACATTTATGGTTCCTTACTTGGTCCAGCTCCCCCACAATTTTTTATATCCCTTTTTAGTAGCTATAAATTGGATGGCTAGCTGGGTCACTTTGCTCGCCAGAGTTTCGCATTAGCTCACAGTACATTTGCATGTTCTGCCGGGTGACGCGTTAGAAGAGAAGCGATCTAAATATGTACTGTATAATAACCTCATGTGCCAAAGCTTTAATGTTGCGCGATCGACGTATTAGGCAGCCCTGGTTTAGGGAGCAATGTGAGCTCTTCAGTTCGAGAGAAGTCTGCACACTCGCGTGTACATGTATGTAGGCCTACCAGTTTTATTGCCTTGTAAACAGTATGCAGCGACTGCAGTCTGCCCCAATGCTTTTGACGAAAAGACGTCAATCAATCCAACATGGACTCACTTTCTCTCTCATCACAAATTTGGTTGACCGTAAAAACATAGACCACATGTATCGGAATAAGACCGGTTTCAAGGTCGGCAGGGTGATTTCCATGTCGTGCCCTTAACCCCCAATTTCCAGGAAGTGGCTGACCCTGCTTATCCAACGAATAAATAAATGCTTATAAATAAATAAAAATGTGCATCGCTTTGGACAAAATCGTCTATTAAAAATGTATTTAAATTTATACAGGTCACTGTGGCCGTTGCCAACACTTTCGCATCTGGCGTGACTCTCACGCTCATGGTGGAAATATCTTACGTTAAATCTATATTATTTCATCATAAAGCTAAAATTAGTTGGGGTAGTTTGCAAACCCTACAGACTATTTACAAGGTAATAAAACCGTTGTATGCATGTAAATGCTTGTGCAGACTTGACTCGACTTAAAAATCTCACTCCGGCCAGCTGACCGAAGTCGGCAACTCTGCCGATGACGTATGTAAGTTATCCAAACTACAGGTGACAATAAAGGTGCAGATGTTATTCAAATTACCCACAACAACGACAGCCAACATACGCAGGACGCAAACGTTTGGAAATTAAAAGCGCATCTAGGACAAGTTCACTATCAGGCAAATATGTCGGCGCTTGTCACTCCCACACATTGTCCGTCCCAATTCGGGCGGTTCTCAAGCAGTTGGGTGGGTCGCCGAAACTTGCCACGATGTTAAATGGGAGCTTGAGACTTAAGAATATTCTTACTCGGCCAACAGCACTTCGCAGGTCGGATCCGCTAACTCACGGTCACTCTAACGCCTGGATACGTATCCGCACGGAGCAAGAGAGCACTTCAAAGGTCTTTGGGGTAGGCTTCCATTAAATATAATACGTGAGTTATGCATAAAATGAAGGAAGGGTAATTCTTTTTAAATTAAAATTAGACGAATTTGTAGTGCGCTGTTACTCTTACCAGCATGGACATTTAAAACATGGATGGATGGATGGATGGATGGATGGATGGAAGTTATTTTAATGGATTAATGTGTCAATTAGCCCAACTACTGGAAACAAAGT
>JAODKL010000038.1:3669116-3694386 GCA_026780765.1 Petrocephalus schoutedeni
TCTAGTTCTTGTGCCCAGGAACCTTTGAGCCATGGAACTTAAAATTTCAAGACATTTTCCACCCAGTTTAATGTCAACACTAAGGCCCGTAACCTTGCGTCTGACCTACTTAGACAATGCTTTAATTTCCCATCTCCATGCTCAGTGTGGCATACTCTGTGCAGACTGAATGAATGAACGAATGTTTATACTACATGCACATCCAACTCACTACAGATGATCCCTGTCCTCAAGTGACAAAGAATCAGCTGATTCAAATGAAATATTCTAGGTGGAAATAACATTGCCAGGGGAATCTTGCACAATCAGCTGAAAAAATTGTAAAATGCTTTTTTGTTACCAATGGAGATACCAACATTTTTTTTAATTTCAGTTTTCTGGTAGAAATTCATCATTTGAAGTGCATAGGTGTCAATACTTTTGGATCCACTCTCCAAGTGGGAGGCTATCAATACATTACATGTACTTTCTAGGAAACAATTATTTGTTCAGAATATAAAAAGGCTTTGGGATGGTTCCCTCACCCTCCTCGGTGATCTCGACGAGGCCTTGGTATTCTGTCTGGGACGGGTCCACGCTGCGCAGAGGTCGGACCACCTTACCCAGCAATACAGCTGAACCAACATCCTCCCAGAGTCCATTCACTGTTGGGAAGACCGGTCAGCACAATAACAGTTGTTCTACTTGCCTTCTAACATCAATACTGCGGAAGGTTTGCACCAAATATGCTGTGGAGTCTTCCGATTGCGTGTACCGGTAACCATTGCATGTAATTACTGACATTTGTATGCCATGATCAGTGTGTCAATTTGGATGTGTGACCATAGTAACCATTGTTCCTGTACAGTGAGGGAAGTGGCACTTACCAGCGACCACCCGGGTGACCTTCTCAGCGCTCACTTTGTTCCCCTTGCCCTTGGACACCGTGTACTCCACGGTGTCACCCAGCTCCAGGCTCTCCACGTCCCCACACAGCTCACTGCTCAGACACAGATTGCAGTATTCGTTGGGTGGAGCTCACAGTTTCAGCAACACAACTGCCTATATTATGACTGAGGCCAACTGTACCTGTAGTGGAAGAAAATCTCCTGGTCATGGTTGGCAGTCTCAATGAAGCCGAAGTTGTCTTTGAGTGTGGCCACAAAACCCAGTAACCGCTTTGTGTTGACTGAACGGTTCAGAACCTTGATGGACACAGCACTTTGCTGTCCGGTCCGTTTGACCTCACTGATTGAGAACTCCACCTGGCAACAAGGGAAGTAGGGAACAGCATTTTAAGATATGCACTCATTAGATGGAAGAGGAATGTCTACTTAGGGCTGCAACGATTCATCGAGTAACTCAATTACAAAAAATCCTCAAGACAAAATCTCTGCTTCGATGCTTTGTTTAATCCACACGACTATGTACTGCTCAGTGATCACCCTGTTTCACACAGGGGATTATTACGGTTGCACAGTGTGCTTATGCTGCATTACATGTAGCAGAGCGGTAGAAAAAAATGAAGTGGCGAGGCTGTACAGATCAGGTAGCAACAAGGCTGTACGGATCGGGTAGCGACCACATTCTAAAAAAAATTAAAAATAAAAAAAAATAAAAATGGCGGAGACATTTTCAGCAAAATCATGACATGGAGACGGTGAATAGTTTCAAACATTGACATTCACAGCATAGAATCACAGTCATTTCCATTTCATCTCACCAAGTACTTCAAGTGGTCTGTTGATAAAATAAGTTATTAAAAAAATTAATACATTAGCTGTAATATGCTAAATAATACTTTTTTATATGTGCGCAGCATTAGCCATTAATGGTTATCATTAATAGCTATGACCTTAGCAGTTATCGAGACTAACGTTTCCATTTCATTTTGTAAGTTACTACTGATGCTGGGTAACGTTACATACCAAGTCGTTTTCAACGGCTTCATAATTACAGTTAACTGCAAAGCTACGATATTAATACAGCTGATTAATATATCAGTTTACAGCTCTCCCCGGGTCACATGGATCAATGTGAATGTACTACCAAATTTATGGCAAAATAGCTTAAATTATTTTGTGGTCATTTATTTGCCAAAAATACAGTGTTGTGGTAAAGTGTTTATTATGCACGCAATTTTTTTTTCTTTTTTCCCCCCAGATAATTTCATCCCCCTCATGTTGAATTACTTAAAATATCATCAAGGTGTGCAGTTTAACCATCAAAACCACTGAGCTGTTCATTTTAAGAGACCTGTCTTTTTTTCTTTTGAATAATTACTATTGTACTTTAATAAGAAAAGTATTTATCTGATTACTCGATTAATTGATGGAATAATCTATAGAATATTCGATTACTAAAATAAATCGATAGCTGCAGCCCTACTCACTCTCTCTCTCACACACACACACACACACCCTCTCCTTTAAGAGGAGGTGAGGAATTTCAGGTTTTCCCAATAGAGAGCTTACAATTCCCCCCCCTCTCTGAAAATTTCAGTAAAGCATGAGGAACTAGAAAGATGGTCACAAACCTTATCCCCCATTTGTGGCTGCATACCACCCTCTAGGTCCTTGGCATGATAGGTCATAGTCATCTTCACCCCACAATCCTCGTAAGCGATCACCCCCTCCTCTGTTTCCTGCAAGGGAATTACAGCAAAGAAGGAACAGATTCCTTAGGGGCACGTACATACGAGTCATAATGCAGATGCTGGGCAGCAAAGAAACACTGCAGACTGCACCAGAAGCATGTTGTGTGCAATGGGATGATGACTGAACATAGGTTAACACAGAGTTGCCATTATTATAGTTCTTAAATATGACAAAAAACACCTACAAAGTGCAAGAGGCACTGGCCCTCAAAGTTGGACCAGAACAGTTTTGTTCCTTAAAATCACTATGCGTTCTTCTGCGTAATTAAGTAGCAAACATGAAGCAGCACAAAATGTATGCCACACCGAGACGTCACACAAGTTATAGGTTTGGGCGATATGATAATTTTGCGATAAGTCTTAAGGCAAATTATTTTGCTTCAAAACAACCATTTGTAGTTTTGTCACTGGGGCCTCTATGTATACTGGCACCAAAAATCCCCACAAGTCTAACTGCACATTCATTTAGCTAATTAATATCAAAATTAGCTTAATTACAACAGTAAGGAAGAGTGACCTGAGTGAAAAGACTACTGCAGCTATTAGTTTTTGATCTCAAGCCAAATGAGAAGAGGAGCCATCAAAAGTCACTTATCTGAAGAAAAACAAGTCCAGAAGAATTCACCAAAGTAAGCAAAAGTTGCTTCAGAGTCAGCACCATCAGTAGATGACTTAAGTGGGCAGTCCACCAGTCAGACCAAGACAGTCAACCATTCGTAAAATGTTTTGGCAAGATTTCTGAATGCGGCCAAAGTGGCAAGACGACCTGATCACATTCTGGCTGATAAGAGGGAAGATCTCTAGACGGCTCTAATGAAACACCCATAAGCTACCTAAAGTTCTGTTAGATATTTCAAAGATTTCATTAAAAGCTTAGGTTGTCAAAAAAAATAAATAAAATAAAAAGCCTAGGGTATGTTGCATGGACTACATGATATCGGTTACTTGTGCTAATGTAGGGATTGTCACTTAGGCTGGGCGGATTATGCTCCTAAAGCCAACTAGTGTGTTTTGTATCCCTCTTTGCAGATGGCTTTTGGTCTACAGTCGATGTCTAGGGTGTCAAACTCCAATCCTGGAGGGCCGGAGCGCTGCACATTTTTGGGTTTACTGTCATTTAACACACCTGATTCACCTCCTCACAGCACTTTGTGCTAATTACCTCAGAGCTCTTCAGCTCAATCATTTGCGGTGGAACAGGGAAAGAACTAAGCTATACACCCCAGGTCTGTGTGTTGGTTACTGTAATTGAGTGACTTGCTGAGGTTCAAAGCAAAAATAAAGTACAGTGCTTCCTAAAGTCAGTCATCAGATGTGAACTAGTACATGACAGTGTGCACCGGGTCTCACAACGCAAGATGTCTGTGTACTAGAGTCTGTGAGTGCCGCATTAAGCCTGTTGCTGAACTGAACCTTTCATCTGTGGAACACTCCAATACTACACATGCAGAAACATTTGAAGCAAAATTAAGCATTTTTGGGGTCAAGACAGGGAAAGAGGGTTGAACTGGACATTTAAACTGGTGTGCTTCACTTTGCCACACTTTTAGATACTGTTGACTACTGCAACAAAGTTTAAGAAAATCAAGAAGGAACTGAACACATTTTGACAGCTCTGTTGCAGGGAAAAAAAGCCTGGGAAATCTACTTGGAATCATTTTCACAATGGATGGAATCAGAACAAAAGTTTACCTCAGGGACCGTGCACAGGTGGAACGTCAAAACGGTGATCACCGCTCATATGGCATCGTATTCGAAAAAACAATAGGAGATAATGGCACATGGCATCTACCGTCACCGTATACATGCCGCATTTAAATTCTAGTCCTTGGATGCAATAATGACAGTTCCCTGGACGGCACCATCACTTCCACCCCATCTAATCCCAACTCCATCCACAATCTCTACCCCCCCCCCCTACATGCTCTTCCCCTATGCAAAAAAAACTAAAATCAACAAATCTGCATCTGTGGCTGTCCTTTCATTCGACACCACTGTATGGCGCTGCTTCAATTTTCAAGCAGATTGTATTGAAATGGGTAAAAAAAAAAAAAAAAACACACAGGTCTTAATCTATACATTGTTTTTGTGAAACTAAAAAAGATCCCAATACACTGAGCTATCACATTCACAAGATCAAGCACAACCTGAAGTTGCTCTTCACTGCTGTCACAGAGCGTCCATGGAAAACCGTGAACCACTGCTGAATAGCTGTAAAACTGCTAAAGGTAAAGAGTGGAGCTCTCTGTGGGACTGCCCACTTTATATCGCTCAGAGGTGCAATGCGCATTCAGAAATACGATAACGACCAGTGGTTATCCTGTATTACCCGGCATCACTTGACATTCGATAGAGGACGGGAGGATGACGTACTTGGCCTCTGTTAATTAACTGGTTATTTTTATTAGGGAATTATTTTTGGGAAGGCCTTCATCGAGACAGCCGAGTGCATATTGGAAACAACTGAAAGCTACCTTGTTGTCAAATAATGAAACACTGATTTTTTGGGAACATGGAACTATAAAAATGTAGAGATATCTGAGACAGCGATTTTGAAAACAATATCGCCCAACCCTAATTATTTGTACTTTTTCAGATATCCGTGAGGTTGACTAGTATCACTCAAAAGTTAATGTTAGTATAAACAGCTAGAGTGTTGTCAATTAGTGATTTATTGATGGTATTATACACATCAAATCAATGACATTCTTTTCAGCCTTGCAGAAACGGTCATCGGGGCCAAGATGCTATTGGCATCAGTACCACTGTCTGCATAAAGCAGTGTTTCCAGCTACATAAAAACCACGCACTTTCAAGACCTGCTATTAGATTCAGCCATGTGCGCAAAGCCAGAGCACTCACCTTGTAAACTTTACTCTGAAGAGATTAAAAGACAAGAAAGAGTTCCCATTATCAATGTTACTTAAGTCAGCAATAAATATTGCTGATATTTGACCCCCGAGAATTTGAAAGAAATTATTCAGAGGCACAATTAGATGAGGATTTAAGAAGTTGAGCAGTAGTTGATGACTTAAATACCAACTTATATTTCATAGTATTCATCTCCTCCCTCCTCTCTGGGGCCTATAATAACTTTTTTCAATTGGTGAAATTTATGTTGTTATCTTGTGGAGAAGAGAAGGAACCTACCTTATCTTTTTTCTAAAGGAGGAGCATGAGGAAATAAAAAGGAGAGCAGAAAGAAGCAAACAGGCGGGTTAAAACGGAGGACAGAAGGACTGACACTTGTTTTCAAACCAGAAAAGACTGACAACTGCACCACTTTCTTTCAATATTTAATATTTTCTTTTAAAATTTAGCTGTATCACTTGGGAAAGGATGTCCTCATTTTTCCAATTCCAAAACTATCCGTGATACTAATTTTAACTTGTGCCCATTCCTCAACTGTTAATCAGCAAAGGGAAAATTCTCTGTTCCATCCTTCCAACGATATGGAAAGCCCTAGCTGAAAAACGGCATAGCAACCAGTGACAATCATACCCATCATGAAGCCAATGACCGAGGAGCAAATCTTCGCTTAATATCACAAGATGTAACCCTAGACTCAATTTAAAGCTGCCATACCACATCAGAAGCAATAAGTGCCTATTCACGCGGCCAGTGAACAGAACAAGTGTTCCGTTTAAATCGAAGCAAGTTGGCACAACTCTCATAAACTACCAGACCTTAAGACTGAGAAAAAAAAACAGCCTAAACATGGGACAAAATGCAGTGGAAGAAGCTCCAAAGTTTTTCAGCAGGAAAAAGCAAGGAGAAAATTTCTTCTTCTAAAATTTGCATCAAAACAATGTGCTGCTGAAAACACAATGGGCACATACAGCATTAACAGATCTTGGGACGTTTGCTCGATTCAGTAAAAATATTGAAAATATAATTTTTTATAACGAAAAATCTTTAGTCAGTTGGCCATTCATCCATTTGATTACAAAATATCATTAGAAATAACTAGTAGTTTTAAGTAAATCATAGCAGTAAACAAACCCAAACTATAGTTCTAAAAGAGCAGTAATAACTATAACGTTTATTGATGACCAGTCTCAGGGGGTGACCTTTATTTAGTAACACCTTTGCAATGACATAAAACATAGAGCATTTGTGTTTAGGGTACCCTTGGGAGGCAGTGACTACAACCGACTCCTATTAGCTCACCTTCTCTTTGGTCTTATTGGGACTCGAACTCTTGGTGGACATTGGAGTCTCCTTCTCCACCACACCCACAAAACGTTGCTCCGACTGGGTGTGGAAGGACACCGTGCCCTTGGGCAGCTTCTTGATCCGCACCGCATGGTTCCTCTGGGCAGACAGCATGTCCTTGGGTGGGTGGGGTATTAGTTAGAACTCCAAGCATTGGAAGACTGGATGGAAGTTAACATGTAGATCTAAAAGATGAGAGTGGCTCACAGGCACAACAGTGAACTCCACTTCATCCGAGATGTGCAACTGACTCTCCTCCAAGATCTCGCTGAAGTGGAAGAACATCCTGGCATCCCGGTCCACACACTTAATGAAACCAAAGCCATCTCGCATGGCAGCAATCACCCCCTACGAGAGAGCAGGGGAACAATAAAACCATGCAACTCAAACCCTGAAACCATGAAAAAAAAATATATATCATTCAACATTTTAGTGTGACGAAACAAACATTCGCTTACCATCTCTCGGGTTTCCTTAGTGTAGTGAAACGTGTCAGGCAGGATATCTATATTGGTGGCTCTTTCCAGTTTATCCCGGCGGTCTGTGGAGATGTTGAAACGCACATGATCGCGCTCAAGCAGAGTCACCTTTGACTTGGTGTCCTTCTCCCCAAACAAGAGCTCCTTGTCTGTGAAGTTTATCCTGGCACGGATGCGCCCAGGCAAAGGGTCATTCTGCAGAATGCCAGACAATAGTGCACGTTATAGATATTGACAGGATCCTTCATTGCTCATTAAAATTACCAGCTGCTAAATATCAATGGCTGCTTCATATTAACAGAACATCTACATTTCAGCTATGAATTAAGCATTTCAACATTGAACAATATGCCAACACAACCAAAACACATGTAGTGAGATTGCACAGAGTACAGTCAAAGGGATGGAGAACTGAAATATACTAAGATGACTAAAGTCTTGCCAATTTAAACCCATGGCCTCGACCAACAGACACACAGAGCTCTGTAAAACAGGACTTTACGTTGTGTTTTACGTTATCCCTCTTGGAGAAGTCCTATCATACACGGAAGGGCCTGGCTATGGTTTGGCTTAGAGCCTCTGCCAACCTGGTTCTTGTTGGGAATCTTCGGGATGACCTTGGCGACTGTTCCTTCAAACTGTTCGATGCTGATATCCTCGAAGATGACCGTCCCCTGGGGCAGCAGACGTACCTCTGTTGCCACCTCCTTGCCCTAAGCAGCCATAACACCATATTTCAAGTTTTGAGCTTATGAAGCCTTTCCCCCAAAGCAAAAATGTCACCTTCCTAACGGTAAAGGGTGTTACACCTCAAAATAATTAGCCTGTAATGGATTTTCCAGGTTCTATTCAAGGTGACAACCAACCAGTTTCATATAAAAGTGTAATACACTCAAAAACATTCAAGAGAAGTTTAGTTCCAAATGGCTCATATACCTGACAAATACATGTTTCTAGAAAATTCAGCGAAAACTTACATTTCGCTCTTTGATGGTAAACTCCACATCATCCCCAGCCTGCAGAGCCTCGAGGTCACCCTTGAACTCACTATAGTGGAAAAAGATCTCCTTCACCACGTCTCCTCTTTCAATAAACCCAAAAGCTTCCTAGAAGCAGGAAGAGGGGAGGGGAAAAGTCAAAAACAACATCTAACAGCAGCAGCAAAAAGAACATCTACCGAAACTGTGCAAATTTACCTTGGTGGCACATACAACACCCTGGCACCTCTGCTGTTTCTTCTTAACCAGGACGATGTTGTGGGCACTTACGGCTCCCGTGCTGAAAGACATTCCAGACGTCAGGGGCCAGGTTCACGGGGCCTGTCCCGCCGTGTGGTGGGAGGTTTCAACTCACTGCTTGTTAGTTTCCATGAAAAAGTTGACTTTGTCCCCAGTCTCCAGGTGCAGATGGCCTTCAACATCTTCTTGCGTATAAGTCAGGTAAAACACCTCCTAGATGGAAGACAATAAACACTATACATAACCGTAAAATTTACTAAAACACACACACACACACACACACACACACACACACACACACAAAGGCTGCACACCATAATTCCCAAATTAGACGTCCTTACATTTAGTGCGTTCACGTCGCACCCCCGGTCATTCCAGGGGGGCGGCCCTTACCCCATTCCTCTCGTAGCACACACTGCCAGTGGGTACTTGTCCAGGGGCTGCTTTACTATCCAAGTGGGTGGGAACTGGAGATACCACCTAAAGGACGGAAACCAAGTTGGGGTACCATGTTACCCAGGCATCTGCGCGCAAGTACTGCACTGCCGATACCAACTGACAAGCAGGAGAACAGACACGGAAAGACGGATAAAAGACGTAGTTAACCCAGATTAAAAATTTGTCACATGTCCTAAACATTTAAAGCTGGATACAATTTCAAAGCACGATTCACATGGAGCACAATCAGAAGGACCCACGCAGTCAGACGAAGCATAACCCTACAACCCCAATCCCTACAATCATCTATAACAGATGGTGCTGCTGAAGAGCCATAAGCATCACTCATTAGACCAGCGTTTCTCACCCCAGTCCTCGGGGAACACCGGACAGTACACGTTTCTGCTTCCTCTCAGCTCCCAGCCAATCAGGAACACCGGACAGGCCACGTTTCTGCTTCCTCTCAGCTCCCAGCCAATCAGGAACACCGGACAGTACACGTTTCTGCTTCCTCTCAGCTCCCAGCACACCTGTACCAGGTATTCGGTTTTCCTCGTTTGTCGACTGGCTGGGAGCCAGGAGGGAGAAATAACGTGGACTGTCCGGAGTTACCTTAGGACTGGGCTGGGAAACACTGCATTAAACGCCAATTACAGGGTTACAATAAGCCCGAAGCCAGCACCCGCCCTGCGGTGGGTCAGCTCTCGTGATACTCCATCGGCTCAATTGCCCCACTTGGGGGGACCCCCCCCGAGAAAGTTAATCCAGTCCTGATGTTAGGAAGTGACAGTGGCTGGGCCAAAGACAAGTCATGATAGTGCTCTGAACTGTACAAACCATGCCCACCTGCCCTGAGATCCTCTCTTCAGGCACCTCCGTCTTGATCTTCACCAGCTTGACAGCGATGGGCTTTCCTGTACGTCGGTCTGATGACACTTCAAACTCCACATCGTCTATGTGAAATGGGGGGGGGTTGCTCAGATCAGTGAAGAGATCCACGTTCTAAGTGACATCCAGCCTCCTGAAGTTAGCTAATATGATTTATGACCCAACTCCACACTGGTTGTTTTATTTTGCATCTACTGGGCAACTGACAGTAAAACTTGTGGGTTCCAAAGCACTGTGACCGCCACAGCTACTTCTCATCTTTTTGCATATGTGTGATGGAACTTTCTTATCATAAGAGATCAGCGTCATAAACAAACCATGTTACAAATGAGGTAGAAGTAAAAGAGCAGTCTTTTTCGCTTCTGTACGCGAAACATTGGGCTTGAAAAGAAAAGGGACATTTACATAACCACGAAGATGTTAGAGCAGACTTGTCCACATGTCTGAACCAGCCTCACTCATCTGCTGAAGAGTCACAAAAGCACCCATGACTGCTCCAACAAACCAAAGGCTCATATGCTGTGCTGTGGATAGCCTCACTTTAACTGGAAGGGTCTGGCTGCAGAACACTGGGTGAGCTCCGCTAGGACGACCTTCACTGTGAGGCCGGAAAGCACACAAGCCTCCACATCAGGCCTGGACATGGTGCGACTGAAGAGATCTCAGAAACTGCTCACACCTCATTTCCGTAAAAATGATAAAGACTGATATTTCTCATCTTAAGATACATAAAGGTGAGAAGTTCACACCTTAAAACTTAAAATAGACTTAACATCCATTCCCGTAGATATACACAATTATTAACAAATGTTCCAGATGTCGCACTAATATTACTGAAAAAGCAAATATGCATTTTAAGAGACTATTGAAGTCAGTTCCTGGTGTTGCACTCATGTTATATCCTACGGAGGTCACGTTTTTGGGCCTGCTAGTGTAGGTACCGCCTCCATTCCTAAAGTCTGCATACTGTCATGTCTCGGCTGGTCGACTTGGTCAGGTGACCTCTGGCCCCCCTAGTGGAGCTGGCCCAGTGTTCTGCAGCCAGATCCCCTTGCATATCGGGATCCATCCGGCAAAAGTCTCTCTTAAGACACTCCCAAGATGCGTGCTGCAGCTCACCTCCAAGCTTCAGTTCCTGGAGGTTTCCACTGTACTGGGAGCAGTGGAAGAACAGGCGCGCCTGTCTCTCTGAGCACTGGATGAAGCCGTAGGAAGTGAGCAGTTTCTCCACCACTCCCGTTTCCCGGAGGCTGCCGCCTGCACCGTTAGCAAAGGCAGAGTGCCCAGTGCTGTGCAGAAGGCCAGGGTCAAAGCTCATCTGGGGCAGTCCAAACAAAAAACAAAAAAAAAAAAAAAAAGGGGGGGGGGGTTAGGTAGGGGAACAGGCCGCCAAGACAAATTGTTATGGCATTCAAACAATTGCAAAACTCGTTTTAAATTTTGTCCACAAATTTGTCTTGACACTTAAGGTAATCCACACGCCAAGCCAGAACATCAGTGGTCTAGCAGCCCGATGTGCGTTTAGTCAATAACACACCACGGCCGACACTAACGGGCCATCCACAGAGTGCAGAAGCAGAACTCCCCACACTGCCGCCACGCCATGAAGGCCACGTGCCACACAGCAGGAGCAGACACACTCAGCTGATTCTAGCTGGCTGTGACCTCCAGGCCGCCTCCCACTCATCACTATTGTCAGTATGATAGAGCGCAAACCTCAGCCAAGGTGCACGGGGCTTAGAGGGCTGTTTACCTTGCCAGAACCATGCCAGCATGTTACCATTTCACTGAACGGGGAAAATTAATAATCCAAAGGCAACCTATTAAGTTTAACAGGCAAATACCAGTCCTAACAATCCGAAACACACCCGCTATTCCACCAGGAAAACTAAAGAAAATCTAACCACTTAACACCATTCCACCATTAAACACTGATATGAACATCAAACATGCCCAGCGTTTCTGGTGCCTGAGCTTCTGCTCTGATTCCAGTATCAACATGCTAGAGAACGTGGACTAGTGATGCATAGTGCCATGTTAATGCAGCAAAACCTTCAAATCGCCAATAAGTTAGTTTCCAGAGAGGCTGATCGCAGCTTGTACAAGGCAAGACTGCAAACAGAATCCAAACCATGCAGTTAGCAGTAGGAATGATTAGAGTGGCCAAGAGGAGATCACAGGCATCATCCCAAAGACCGTCACTTACTGATCTCTGGTACAGGGGGGTCCGCTTGTGCTTTTTCGCCCCAGGTGGATGAGAGGCACGACAGGAGAGCGAGGATGAACGAGGGATAGATGGGGCCGAGAGGGGCACAGCGGGGGACTGCTCAGGGAATGCCCTCTCCATCACTAGCAGAAGGAGGACAGGGACGCACTGTACAGGATCGGAGGAGGCGAGCTAAAGGGCCACAGAGGGGCTAGACGCAGCCTCATTTCCGTCTCCCTGGTAACAGGGCTGGAACATTAGCCTTCTTGTGGACTACGACTCAAATGTCAGTCTGTCATATTTCTGATTTAATGACAACACTCCACCTCAAATTCCAGGAAAAACACTCTGCCCCTGTCCCCGCTGACAAGTCAACACACGGATGCTCTGACGAACAAAAGGAGACATGGGAGAGCTTGTCATCCTGAAGCTACACTGCCTTAAAACTAGGATTCCAAGCAGAGGGTCACATTCAAGTCACCTGAAAAGTATCCGGCCACAATAAAGCTAGGTACAAAGACCTCTACACACAGAGGGCCTTGGTAAAGCCAGACACACTGACGGCCACAATAAAGCCAGATACAAAGCTCTTAGTAAAGCCTGACATAGACAGGGCCCTGGTAAAAACTGACACACAGAGGGCCCCGATAAAGCCAGATACAAAGCTCTCGGTAAAGCCTGACACAGAGAGGGCACCAATAGCCAACAGCCAGCCAGGAGGTTTCACTGAACACAAAAAGAAACCCCTAAAACCACAACCTAGCAACATGAGATAAAACGTGTCCGAGTGGGCACTGCAGAGCATTTCACACCAAAAGCAGCTCGTCATGCAGGAAATCCACACACAAAATTTCTCCTCTTTAGCATGCATACACATTCGCAGTAAAGAGATGAGCTGAAGAATGGTGACAAGGTGAGAATGACAGTGAGTACGTAATAATGCACTACAGCACAAAAACCTTCCTCTTTAAATACCTCACATCAACAAGGTAAAAGTGAGAGGGCCAGGGCATACGCATAAGTGCGATGGATGCAGAGACTGTCAATGCCCACCAGGGGAAGAATGGGTGTGGATTACATGGAGGGGTAAGACTAGCCGTGCCAGGGCAGGAGCCGTTCTGAAAGGCAGACACTTCTGTTCATGTTCAAACAGATTCCAACGTAGCACAGCAAACAGCTACATCCTTTTATAGATCTCTTCCATAAAAAAGAAATACGTTTGTGTGGCATTTGGTTTTTATACATTGTTTTCAAAAAAACACCCATACATCCTTAAAACGCATATCCTCTCCACGGGACATGTAAAGAAACACCAATAAGCAATAATCAGACTTTGAATATGCTGAAAATCAAGGTTGCATTGCAAAAGAATGCCACCTTATGTTAGAAATCTGGAAACATTTTCAGTGTGAGGAAAAAGCAAACTTTCTGGCAGTTTACAATCACTTGTTTCAATGCATTATAAATTATAAAATGTTTTGCGCACAATACAGTTTTCCAAGAGCCTTACTAGTCAATACAGCACTTTAATTTTTACCTTGTAGCTAAGAACACAAACGTGCTCTCCCTGAGAGTCAGTGTTTAAATCATACCCTCATACCCTACAGCAAAGAATGCCTCGTGTGCCAACAGAGCTGCATCCCTAATTTAACACACCCGTTACAGATAATCAGTATGGCAGTAACATGTCAGCAATAGGGCCAACTTAGCCTCAATATACCTGGCTCTAATACTTATCTGTAACAGGTGTGTTAAATTAGGGTGGCACCTAAGCTCTGCAAGGTGCTAGATCTCCAAGAGCAGGGGTGGTGCACCTGTGTTATAAGAATCATTAATCTAACCAGCCAAATAGGGTGAGGGTCACCCCTGCCAGCTATAAGGCATAGAGGAACGTGTGCACGTGTTCCAGCTACCCATCCACATTGATTTCAGCACAGGCTGCAGCTCAGCAGAGGCTAGTCTCGGAGCCCAGGAGGCAGAAGGGTGCTCGGACTGGATGGGGATAGAGGGCAGGGCAAGACGTGGGAGGCAGGTGTTTAATGGTAGAGGTACAGAGATGGGGGAGCAGTGGGGTGGAACTTACGGATCGGCCATACGGGGACAGGCAGAGTCCGACGGGGGAGGTGCTGCCCAGGTCGGCGCTAACAAATGCAGTGGGTGGAGACGCGGGCAAGGTAAACTCCACAAAGCCTTTCCAGTGGCTGCCCATATCTGCCCATACACTCCCAAACTCCACCCCCCTTCGTGCCGCTCTCTGCACTTGCTCGCACCTTTGGTTTAGAAGAAACTATTTTTGTTTTTTTTTTTTTGTTTTTGTTTTTTTTTTGTGTTTTTTTTCTCCACACCACCCACCCAACGACACACCTCCTGACGTCTGCAAAAAGGTGGAGAGAAGAAGGACACAGAAGAGAAAAAATAAAAAGAGAAAGAAGAGGGAGGGAGCAACAAGAAGAGGCGGTGAGCACGACGCTACAGCCTGGGGAAGGATGAAGGAGTGCATACGGGAGACGGACAAGCAGCATCTCATCGGCAGCACCTGGGGCTTCTGTGCCTTACCACTTCTTTAATGCGGTGTTTGCCAACCTGGTCCTCAGGGACACCCCAGCAGTCCACATTTGTGCTCCCCTCCCAGCTTCCAACACACCTGTACCAGGTATTCGGTGTTCCCGATTGGCCGGGAGCTGGGAGGCAGCAAAAAATGTGGACTGTCTGGGTGTCCCCATAGGCAGAGTTGGGAAAACACTGCTATAAACTATTTTAGCAACCATAAGTTCCAGCAACAGATTGGATTTTGTGTTGGAATGTAGAGACAGACAATTGACTTGGAAACTAGTTAGCCATTTAAAGTCACACCATGGCAGATTTAGCCATCATTTGGGTGAAATAAAAAGGTCTAACATATCAGAAAAGTGATTGTCCAAATAATTACCCTGATCCAGACACTGGGCAATGAAAATAAAACTACCACCAAATGTGACATCACAGTGCCAGGTCTGAAACCTTTCAGAAGAATTAACATCTTATGTCGGACATCTACGAGGGGAATGCAAATGGACTCAAAGATAAGGATAAACCTGCTTGTTTACACAGCAGCTTGGCTTGATATAATCAAAAATTAGCAGATCATTTTCATTAACTCTACTACTGATACCAAAAATTTAGGTTAGGAAGGACAACTTACATATGTGCTTGAGATGACAGGGGATGAAAGGCCCCAGAGCAGGTGATTAACAATTAACATCTTCTAGGCAGTCTGCCACGCACATTCATATATCAATCCACTGGAACAAAAACCTCTAAACCTCTAGATGACATTAAAGTGTAAGACCAAATAAACTACTTACTCTATGGAGATACCATTTAAAAAAAAAATAAAAAATCATGTTTTGTCTTTGCATCACATTGACTGGGACAATCCTATAACTGATATTGACTACTAATCCCCTAACCTAGAATGCATGCAGTGGAAGACGACCATCTCACTCTTAAACTTAGAATAACTTATTTTAGCAGACGTACGTATAACGCAGCCTCATTAGGTACTTATTTTTACTCATAAGGTACTTAGGTAATCTATAATCTGTACTTTTTCCAATCACTTCTAAAGCAACTAAAAAAAAAAAACCTGTCAAATTGTGATCACATTTATTCATATTAAAATAGGAAACACGCAGCTAAATCGCTAAGTGAATATGATTTCCAGCATGAACTCACTCGTCACTAAATTTTAGAACGGGCTTTAAATAAAGGTGCTGGACACATGGGTACAGTTAGGGGTTGAGGAAGAGGAGAAAGTAGACGTACACTAAAGGTGACGATGCACATGTATCTGACAGTTATGCTTTCGCTGCACCTCACACACGGGTAAAACAGCAGAGTCCTTAGAAGGGAAAATGAGATTCCAATGCTTCCATCATCTTTAGACAGGACGCAATTTGTTGTTTCAACAAAGAACTTCACCACTTCTACCTTTGAACACTGACATTTTGAGTATTTCCCCCAACACCAGAGTTGAGCTGAAAGGTAAAACCAAAGCACTGGTAGACATTAGGCATTATTAGCTGAGCTAGAGTACCACTGTTGACGCAGGAAACCATTCCTGAAAACCAGTGCCATTCACTTTTGTTGCAACATGTTAGGAAAACAACACTCACACAAACATGCAAACTACTCATTAGAGGCCTACCTCGTCTGGGTGGGAGAGAGCGGCGTCTTGGACAGCAGCTGTCAAGGGAGCACCGAAGGCGATTCCGTGTGCACACAGATCGCAAACTATGCTTGACCCGTGTTGTGATACTTTCAAACAAAATAATAAAGTAATAAATGGCAAAAGGTGAAATAACAGTGGGAAGGTGAAAGGTGTAACACTGCTTTAACTCAGGAAAAAAAAAGCATAAGACGACAGAAAGAGGGATGGGAAAGAAAGAGGGTGCAAACAGGAGGGAAACTATGTCAAACTAGCAAAGAGGAGCCCCCCTGTACCCCGATGGGACAGAGGCACAGCGAGGATGAGGAGGGCTTTGAGCAGCGTTGGGACGTGTGCTTTGTTGAAGCTGTTGAGTAGGCACAAACTTCTGGTCTCAGATCAGATGTGGTCTTCTGGCTTTGTATTGTTGCCACGTTTCGACAGACTGTCTCGTCTCTGTTCTTTGGTTGTTTGGTTTTTCTTTTGCTGACTTTTGAATCAATCCTTGACGACGTGTTTCGTTTTCTTTTTTTCTTCTTAGCGTTGTTGCAATTTGTTTGCCTGGGTTTTTAAGTTTCTTAATCTTCAGTGTGATCTGAACTTGAAGCAGCAGTTTGATGGTACGTAATTCAGTTCGGTTTCACTTCATACTGAAACGAAAAACAAATTGCGACTTTCAACACAAGTTGCTCACCAAGCCCATAACTGGTGTCACTTGCTGTAGATAACTGACACTGGCATAAGCTTACAACTTAGAAACCAATAAGGATTAAAAAAAATAATTACATATCTACCGCAACCATAAAACAGCACCTTTTACTTACAGTAAGGTATACATCAGTGACCATTTTTATATATATTTATTATATCACAATATCAATATAACTTACTACTGCAATAACCAAAACAGAATTACTGGATGCATATGACAAGGTTAATTTCAGTATTGGGAGTATTAGGAGTAATGTGGACAGTATGTGTTGTTTATTAGTTTGAAAAGACCTCTCTTTCATTGATTTACACACCACTATTTATATTATTGCCTTGTGTGCCAAAGGTCAGGATACATCATTTTCTCAGGACAAACAAAGATTAACAAACACACATACAAACAAACAAACGACTAACAAACAAAGAATATTCACAAGCCAGAACACTGTGAGCACAGTGAGTACTCCCTACCCAAAGATCAACACCTCACCAGATTCCTTACTTACAACCTCAGACACCTAAAAATACAACCCAGCCTCACCCTTTATCTGCAACAACAAGCAGGCCAAACACCACCACTGGACATCTGGTGGACAGGAGGTCAGCAGCACAGAGCAGTTATACAGGCAGTCAGAGAGGCGGGAGCTTAAAACCGGCATTTACAAAGAATGCCCACAAGATAGATGTCGAATTAGACAAGATAAAACTTTATTGAAAGGGAAATTCTTGAATACAAAAATTATGAAGGGGGTATTTAAACTATGGCCACAACAACATCGCTGATAATCTCTAATACAAATAGCTGACGAATTCTGCATTTTTTGCAGTTTGCTGTGTAACTTGTATAAAATTACCATTTAGCAACGTTAACGCTGGTGTGTCGAGTTCATATTTCACTTTTCTGCGCGTTATTGCGCATATTTTTTTTGTTTGGAACTCCGTATGTTCATAGCACATTTGTGTATGAACACAGATGATTGCTATCAGTTTCGGAATACAGCAATGATATCCGACCAGACGAGCAGAGGGAACAGATAAAACGGATAAAAGCAGTGAAGTGAAGCAGGGAAATTTATGAACAGTTTTAAAGTCGTTACTAGGTTTATGTGGTGAAGTATACCGCAGGATTTGGAAATCCGGGAAACAAAATAAGCCGAGCCCCCCCCCATACAGATTTTAATTACCAAGATTTCAAAATGCTACATATATATATGCATAAGCAGTTGCACGTTGAGGTATTTTAAATTCAGTTGTAATAACTACAGAATTTCTATTTAAAAGTGATAAAGTAGCAAGTAGCATAGAAACAGATCCAGTGTCTAACACCATATTTAGCTTGTTAACAAGCTGTGGTATACAGTGTTAGGATGCCATTTTCAAAAGCAATGATACTGCGGTATTTTGAAATCTTGTCAATTATTATTCTTTGGGGATGAGTGTCCTCAATTTTTTTTTGCCAAGATTTCAAAATGCTGTGCTTGTATTTCTGTTTGTTACAATACATCTGCCCATCCGGTGGGATATCACTGCTGTATCTATGAAGTGACTGCAGCCATCTATGTATTTTTTCCCTTTAAACTCCATATTGGCTCAACAAACAGATTAGCTGACAGCTGGATCACATTATCAGTCATCAAAATAATTTTTACAGCCCTCCTTTAACTTACAAAAAGGTTCTTTACCTAGCCTCCTCTCTGCCCAACAACTAAACAGGTCAGAAAAAGCAGAGTATCCATTACAAAGCAACCTGGTTTTCCACAAATCAGTCTGACATCTTAAGTGGAGCACACAGGACAAACATTACCCAGAATGTCAGTGCAGCAGTATTAGCCAATAGCTCCGGGGCTTCAGGGGTGGGACCTCAGTTCTAGGGAATGGTGACGTTTCACACACCCCTTTCCAAGATGAGTATACATAGCTCAAGGATTAATAGCCTCATTTAAAGGCAGCCAGACAAGTATAGGACACAAACTTATAACGACAATGAAAGCAGTCAAAAAAAATTAAAGAAAAAAAAATACACCTGTCGCTTTTGAACAGAAAAGACATTTCATTATATGAAGCAGTATAAGCCCAAAATTAGAGTAGATCCATTATCCACCAGCCTATTTTAAAGTTTTTCATGAAAGAACATGCATTATTCCAGTTAGAAGACGGGAGAAAAAAAAAAAGTTTGGGTTAATGTGTCAATCTTGGATGAAACTGCTTGCTGATGCTTAAACTTTATCAATATTGAAAGTACCAGAGAGACATAACTATTGAAATAATGGAGATGATTGCGTTTTACAATTTGCCTTTTTCATAGTTGAATGAGGGATTTCTTTGGCTCATTCGTCACACAGGAGGTGGTTCCCACTTTCAATCTGAAAAAACCAACCCCCACTTTCCTGGGACACCAACAATAAAAAATCTGCAGAGCAGGAAGGGACAGATGTTGCTTTAAAAAGGACACAGCACTTTATTTTACAATATGGAACAACCCAGTAGAGGTGGTCTCGAAGTACCAGCTTGCAAAACTCTTTTATACGGCCCGTAACATTTCCAACTCATTAGGAAATCTGGCCAGCTAATCAGTGTAATGTCATTCTGATTTAGAGCACCAGCAAGTTTGATGTCCCTATCCCTGGTTGGTGTATCCATGAATAAGTTTTTTTCAAAGCAATATAATACTTAAATGGAATGCTTGACAGTATCAATTTGCCATTGATACCAAGTGTAAGGAAGAAGCCAATATGGAGAATATTGCACTAACAAAGGGGGGGACGATTGTTTCCATGTACAATGAATACAACAATATGAAACCTAGCCAAAGCCAGTACAAGTATCCAAGTCAAAACTTTGGTATTGATCAAAGTCTACTCCTGGATTATGGCATTCCAGTTCAAATCATGTATGGTTTTTATTACAGATGAACTGCTCATAAGACAGTTAACCAAAATTTAGGCCATGCCATTAGGTATTTTATTAGCTTCTAAAGCATTTAAGTAACTGGCTAATGTGTCCTAATTTAGTATAGCAGGAACAAGCTGTACTTCTAAGGTGTACAAATTTGCCCTTGGTCTGGCTAACTGAAATGTATAACTAAATAGCAGTGTCAAAATACAGGCATTCCAATTATCCTGCAAAGCAAAAATAAATAAAAAGAATAAATACGATTCTAAAATGCATCAGTGATTCAAAGAACTTAATTTCAAAATTAAACAATTCTCTAGTAAAGGAAAGTAGAAGACGACCGATATATCAGCCGATATATGGCATTTTTTTAGATATATCGGCATCGGCCGATATTTGAGTGTAGTGCGCCAATTTACAATCAGGCACGTCTGCGGGCAGCCCAGTTGCTATGGAACACGTGACCCATGCTGCCGCCTGTGCTGGACCCCAGCCAGAACTTTCATAAGCGTCCTGGGAGAGAACGGAACGGCTTCAATTCTGTGGCCGATTGCACTAAACGCCTTAAGTTAAGATTTCCTTAAAATCAAGTCGTTGCACAAAACATCCTTAAATGTCCTCCTTAAGGTTTCCTTAAAATGTTCAACTAAGTATTTAAGTTTCTCCTAATCTTCGTCTTATACTTAAGGAATCCTTTAAAGGTCCCTTAGTGGTTGCACAAAACACTTTAAGAACCAAAGTGAGGAGAATAACTTAAGGTACCCCTGACTGTACCTTAACCGCAGCAAGCAGCTTATGGCCGTAAATGAAGAAAATGAACTCATCCTGAGAAATCCGCGACTGGATACGATCATGATCAATTTATCTGCTTCTCTTCCTTTCCCCCGCACTTTTGCGTAACTTCTAGGTTGCCACCAGTGGAAATCCGGCTTTTATTTTATTTATATTCGTCAGATGCAAAATATGTTTAATGTCACTGCCAGTATCAAAATTAAGGGTAATTAAGGGTGTTTTGTGCAACCGGCCCCTGATATAGCCTACAGAACAGTCGGGAACTGGCGTAATTATTGCGAGCCGTCAACCAGCTCTACACTGTAAAAAACATCCGGGAAAAAAACAATGTACTGGTAATTTTCTGTCAGGACATTATCAGCTTTCTTACGGATTTTTAAATTTTTTTAATTTACAGACATTAGCGAGTGTACTTGCTCCCACAATGCAGTGCGAAATTCAAATTAAAAGGGTAAAATACCTGTGGAAATGTATACGGAAAATTCCTTCATATTAACATGGTACATTGAACTCTGTTTTTACAGACTTTTCTTACAGTGTAGCTTACAGGCAACGTTAAGGATGGATATTAAAACCATCACTGACAGAAGTTTTGTGCGTTTATTTAAGTGTATATAGTTTGTTTATATGTAGGGTGACCAGATAATACATGTCATCCCGGACACTTTGAGCTAGGACAGGATTTGTAAGCTACCATTTCAGTTAAAAGGACCTGGATTTCACTTAAGCGCTGCATTCTTGCTGTGTGCTGATTGGTCAGTCTCCTATAATCATACATGTCACTGATGTTAATGTGAAACAGCTGGATGAGTCTTTTAGTCATCGAAACAAACCAGTGAAAGCACAAGAAGAAATTAACTATTAGCCAAGCAGAGGAGTCTTTCAGGGTTAAAGTAGTTTGTAAAACCTGAAGTAGCTCGAAGTGTCCGGGATGACATGGATTATCTGGTCACCCTATTTATATTTATGTCAGCGTTCAATAAATGTTAAGTTGGAAAATAATGTGTATCCTATATTATTAGTGTGATATTTTACCATTCAAATAGAGGGGGAAAATGTCCAAATACCGGCCAGAAAAAAAAAAAAAAAATCGGCAGTATATATCGGCCATCGGCTGACCCCGACTTCTAAATATCCGCATCGGCTTTAGAAAAACCTATCGGTCAACCCCTAAAGGAAAGTCTTAAATTTGAGAAGCAGCTGTTCTTATTGGGTTTTCTGAAAACATTATTCAGCAAGTGGAAGTGAAAAACTATGCGTGTTGTGATTGCAGCTGGCTTTGAAAGTATTATGCCCAGTTGTTACCCAGTCACGTTGAACCAACGCACCATGGAAAACACTAGCAGCAATACATGTTTAAAACTGAAAATCTGGCCCACTGATAGCAACAACTGTAATGGTGTCAATCATGGTTCCTTTTCAAGATTATCTAGTATGTTAAAGTCCATCAAAAGTTTACCCCTACTGTTTTGTATGAGCTCTGCATGTGCTCTTCAAGACAATTTTGCTCCTTTCTGTTGGACTCACTCACAGACCATGTGGCAGGTTTATGAGAATAAAAAAATAAGAGTATAATGAGTGTAATGGACAAGGCACAAGGACCAATTCCCTGATTATACTTACAATGTTCATTCAATCATTAAAAGCAAATTTGAGTTAGTTCCATGACCGTCAAAACTATTCCAAAGCACTGGGACATTTTTACACCACTGACTGACCAAATCATAATAAGTATACCAGCTCGCGTTATACCTCGAGGTGTGTTGGATAAAGAAGGCGTGACGGTTATAAAGATTAATGATGAACTTCATTCAATTGCCATTATTATTCTACAGAGACGCGCGGACGCATCTAGCCACCTATTTCTAGATGGTGACCCTGACTTTGGAGAAGCCTGCTCTCAGCGCGTGCCGCTCAGCTGCCTGTGACGCAGCCGCACTGCATCCGCAGCGCGAGCCCGCCCCCTCCACATCCGGCACTGCTGATTGGTCGCCACTCTGCCGATCGAACAGGCAAAAAAATGAATTTAGTTATCAATTGGTCAGTTCTACTTAGCAGTTAAAGCCCCTTGTGAAGTTCGATGGAAACGGCAAAAACGTGCCCTGGTTCGGTACCGATTTCTTCTGTGCAGCTAGCTCCCACATAGTCCCGTTACCAAAGTGTATTGTGTAATAAAATGGTTTATACGAAGAAGTCTCAAACATGTACGATTGTAATGTCTGTACAGTATCATTAAAATCACCTTGAAAGAAGTCGCAAAGCCAGTTAGGTCACGTTGAGCTCGTGTTCTACATAAAATTGAAATTCCATTCACGCAGCTAATTTATAGTGCTTTCCAGCTTGCTTGCCAGTTGACCATGTTAACGTATCGGATCGTTACAAAGGTATCGATAATAAAAGTACAAATTTACGACAAAGAAGTCACCGCACGTAAACAGATCAAATACTGGTACGTTTGCCTTGAATGCATCTCACGCTAATAACTTTAAAAAAATCCCAAAATATGTAAGAGAGAACCCGATTTCTCCTGCACGGGATACAGCCCCTGGTTAACTGGTAAGTTTTCACAGCTGCACTACTCGAAAGAGCCCCAGTGAAACAAAGAAAAAGAATGCGACACAGCAGGCTAACTAGCAGCGGGTTAGCATGGCAGCCTCTCAAATGATAGCACCAACTAGGCTCCCTACCCAAGCAGGCCACACTCCGCCAAGTTTACAGGCGAACAATCCAACCAGTCAACTTTTTTAAATTTCCATAACAGGAGTTTTTAGGCTCTGGCGACACACGACGTGAAAGCAGAAACCCCGGGCACAGCGGTAGCCTGTCTGCATGATTTCTGACGATAAAAAAAACAAAAAAAATCAGCGCACGGCCCCCGCCCAAGTCGCGGTTTTCAAGGAAGATATCGCTGCAGCTACTGCTGTCAAGGAAAATAAACTGATCCCGAAAGCCCCGTGTCCCTAATACTATCACTCCAGAACGCCCAAACACTATATGGACAACAAAAAGATATGAAAAACTCACCCCAACAGCTCTCAGCACTGTCACCAGCGCCGCCATAAGCAGCACGGCACATTACGTAGTGATGAGGACGGCGTAGTCTCGCGATATTTCACATATATTACGTCATTCTGGTCATGTTTGTTACAGTACGGGGACCACCATTAAGCGGCTAACTGCAAATCTTTCTTTTAAAGCAAGTTGTTTCGTGGTAAATCTTTAGGCTGAGATTAAGTCGTAACTGTGTACATCTAATATTGTGTACAACACTGTTATCCGTAATAGCCTCAAGCAGAAGATGTCGTACATTAATGGCGGCTTTCTATCCGCATACACGTGGCGTCTGACTACCTATAGGTATAATCGCTTATGTACTCTAACACTTACCAACATTTCTCCAGGGGAAGATACATTTCACTAATTATTTTAACGAGGATGCAGCCTGAAGTCTATGACAGCCTCCAATAACATTTAAATTGTTAAATTTGTACTCCATCTTTATCTCCGACCTGCCTGGTGTTTCTGCTAGACAAAAGAGCCTTCACAGATCATGTTTTTATGATTGATTGACTGATTGATTTGAAATTAAGTAGTGTTTGAAGGCTTTTCTTTTTATGCTGACGTTTGTGCTTCCCTCTGCTGTAGTTAAATGATGCTTCCTGTTCTTCAGCTGCACATAAATCTGCATCAGCAAATATGCTCTGTTCCCCTGAGCCGACACCTGCACTAATGCTTGCTCATCATACCAAAGCCGAGGTTAATGTGATAGAAGAGCTGTGAAGATTCTTTTGGTTAATTTAAGAGACTTTCTTGTTGTCAACAATAAGACACCTGTAGTCTTATCCCTAACAGTTTTGGTCAAGTTGGTGGTGTTGTGCACTAGTATGTGGCATTATGCTTTTTAGCTCAATTATGAAGCAACACCAGACACTTCTTTGTTACTCCTAAAAGAGTTTTACATTCTACAAAAGAAAAGTTGAGAGATAGTAGAAGATTCAAATAATTAACACACTTTGCAAAAGGTGAGAAATGAAATGTGACAGAACCATCCAAACACTTTTTTTTGAAAGAGCAACCAGCTGCACTTTAATAAAGAATCCCAAATGACTTCTCCTGTGGGTGGCACCAGCCGCACACACAGTCCATGGGGCAGAACTTAAGTGTGAGCATACTGCTGTCCAATACGATATTTACAAACTCAACAGATGGTGCGTGTCAAAAGTAAAAATAAATCTTTGTTGGGTACAATTCTGACATATATATCTGACAAATATTAATATCAAAGGATTTTCCTTATATAACATTTCATCTGCATTACACGAATTTAGCAATGTTCAGTGAACAGAAAATCTGACTGCGAGAACAATGTTATCCAGCATTGTCTGGCTTATTTACAAAGCTGTGGTGTCTGACTGCTTAAAACCTCCATGTTTTAGGGTAGAGTACACTGTCAAGGTAAGAAATTCTAGAACATACTTATATAAGCCACTTCTACAGATTACCTTAATAACAGGGATGAGAAAATTAAAAGCTTTACGTTACTCTCAGACCGACACTCCAACATGTATATACCATTCATACAGCTTTTGA
>JAODKL010000038.1:3707534-3717690 GCA_026780765.1 Petrocephalus schoutedeni
CGTGTGAAGAACGGTGCTGAGCTGTCAACTGATCACCCCCTTCAACTCACAGCTCCAGCTGAACTACTGCTTTTCGAGGGAGGCTGGAGAAATTTAGCCCGAATGGACAATGTTTCATCCTTTGCCAAAGGGGCTGTGCAGGGCTGTGGCCATAAGGTTGCTGGTACCTGTCGCAGTAGTAACCCCTGAACTCACTGGTGGACAGTAAAGGTCAAGCGAGCAGTCAGACTGAAATAGGAAGGCTTCCGAGCTTGGTTAGCTAGTGGGACTCTCAGGTGACTCAGAAGAGGGAATCAGGAACAAAGTACCAGCGACCTCAACTGGGGTATAAGCAGGGGATAGAATGAGGGCTTTGAGGATTTCCTGAATCCCACTGACATGCCTTCTTCAGAGGAAATAGATTCAGAAGACTTGCCGATTACTAGGGCTTAGGTCACTGAAGAAGCCAAAAACTCTTCAGTGGTAAGGACCCCAAGTTCCTGAAGGCTCTGGGTGTTGTTCGGCTGTTTTGGCTGACATGCCACTTTATGTGGAGGTGCAGATTTATGTGCAGATTGTGGTCCAACTGACTTCATTGAGGTGTAACGCCCAGTCTGCGGAGGTGGTTCTGCCATCTGATTAGGATGCCTCTCTGGGGAGGTGCTTTAGACGTGTTTAACTGGTAGACTTTGGGGCAGGCCCAGGAGACACTGGAGAGATCTCTTGGCTGGCCTGTGAGTGCCTGGGTATACCCCTGGAGGAGCTGGCTGGGGAGAGGGAGGTCTGGCTATGGCTGTTGAGACTGCTCTCCCCTCATCGCCAAAGATTCTTTTAAAGCCACAACGAATGTAATAAAAAAAAGATATATAACTAAGCTAAACAGCATTAATTTTCTTAATTTAAGCAACTCAGTGCCAATTTAGATTTTTTTCATAGTTTACTTTTTTTCTGTTTGTTGTAATTTACCCGACACGACTTGCTGTTATATGTACATTTCTGTTATTTGCAATGCAAGAACATAATGGCACGTTAACCATATTTGTATAAAAAAAACATTTCATGCACTCATTCCGATCAGCATTTTATACTTTGCCGGAATATTTGAGATATTTTGATCAATAATTTAATAATCAAGTACTTTAACCAATTGGTTGTAACCTATTTAAGATTTTTTTGATGAAATTGCACTCAGATTTTACCCCCAAAATTTTCAAGCACCATCAGCTTATCAGGCTTAAAGATAAAATTTGTCATGGCCTGAAACTGGATAAATGAAAATGGATGGGCAGAGTGCTCATCAATAATCATTTTAGCAACTCTGAATAGAATATATTGTTACTGCCAGTATGAGAAGGACCAGGATACATCAGCAGTCTTGCCATATAATAACCTGGGTTTATTGGAGTGGGAGACTCTTTCATGAATAAGCTTTACAAAAAAAAAAATAATAATAAAACACGTACCTAAATAGAAACCAAAAGGGCTTTGCCCCCCCCCCCCCCCCACAAAGAAATTCAAGACCCAGACAGACCAAAATTAAAGGAGCATTCATTATATGTTCATTCACTGTCCCATTTGCCTGCCTGTTAGACCAGGCACTCACAACAGAAGAAGCGAAAAGCATAAATTCTCCACTAAGTACAGTAATAACGATGATGACCATAACGGGTCAGTACTGAACGTGTGTTACCAACCCCATCACAGCAAGAAGTGTTACGTGCACTTTTCTCAAGGAGATACGGGGTAAAAATACATTATATATATTCAATACAAGAATAAATAGTGAAAATGACCTGTATGCATTACCCAACCACTCAGCCATCCCTTATATATGCTTTGCAATATTCCTCGGGAGGTGGGAAGAGTGTGACTGCCCCACGAGACACAAACAGTAAGTGAGCATTAGGAAGTTAACATTATTACCATACTGTGTAGAATATTTCTAACACCGATTTTTATAACTTATCAAATCTGAGAATGACGACTTAAAAGATGTTTTCGATAAGACTCATTTTAAAAAGCTATTTGTTCATTTGAATGAATGCTGAAGATGAGAATAACGAGAAGAGTGGGAGCTGAAGGGGAAATATGAACAAAGAGCTCTGGATAGGAGGTGCAACAAAACAAAAAAGCATGGAAGACAGCAACAGAAATTAAGACGGAGCACTCTAACTCTGCTGTTTGCGTTTGAGCGCCACCATCAGGTCGTTTTTCAGAGCCTCCTGCTTTGACTTGTCTGCCAGTGACTGTATACTCCTGAAAGACAGAAGGAGACAGATCTTCAGTATAGCAAAGGGGTGAAGGCAAATTCAATGGACCCACAATTTCCTGTACATATGCAAGGCAAACCATCACATTAATTCCTATGAAGCGAGATATGATACTGAACCATTCTTGCACCTGTAAACTCATGTTAGTATGCAAGGTAAAAGTTACACAAGGTTTTCGGGGTGGGGGGGGGGGGGGGGGGGGGGTAGTGCTATACTAATATTAACCTGCTGGCTTTCCTGTAATGCACAAGCATCTTTCCAAGTTAAATTTTTTTTATGCCGTTAATTATAACACATTAATTATAACGCAACCCAACACTCAAGCGTAGTCAGTAAGTGCTATCAAAATAAGCACAATCACAACTCAGAATACCACGTAAGCAAAATTCATTCCTTATGCATTTCCTAGGCAGAACCATACAGCACAGCCCGGTGGCACATGACATACTAGTGACCAGGTAAGCATTCCCAACAGCAGGCAGAAAGGCAAATATTTCAACCCGAATAAGTCAATGAAATAGAGACATACAAAATGGCAACTCTCCTCCTGAAACAAAAGTCACACAGATCCCATTCCAGTCTTCCAGTGACAGCCTTTGGCTGAGGCCTACAGTCACACAATCACATAGTGCCTTGAGGCCCTGAAGAGACAGGATATACCTCCAGCCCTAATTGTCTGGCTGAATGTAGATCTGGCGCTGGGTGAGGACCTGGGAGAGCTCCTTCTGGAGCTGACGGTATGTTTGGTTATCAGGCAGAGAATCAATAGATCTGAGAAGAAGAGGGCAGGTAGAGCGAGGGAAGGAGACGGAGAAGAGAAAGAAGGACAGGAAGTAATACATAATCAAGGTAAGAAGAAAAAAAAAAATCTTACAGCAGGGAAAGGGTAAAAGAGAAAGTGTGGGAGGAGGAGATACTGGATATAAAAGCCTGCAGAAATAAGACTTCCCTCATTTCTCTGGGATTCTAAGTGTGTGCTCTTTGCCAGGGTTTCCAGCAGCAAGACTTACATTTTTATTTAGGTTTCATTTCATTTTTATTGATAAGGAGGCCTCCCCTGGCACTTATCAACCTACAGGTTACCCACCCGTGGATTTAACAAGTATGCTGGTCACTCTACTACCTACTGAAGAATAAAACCTTCACCAGATTAAACAGGATGCTAAGATGTCCGTGCACACCAGCAAAGTACCTGAACAGGCCTATTTGTAGTTTCTCAGCTTAAGTCCAACTTCTCATAACTTTCAGTTTAAGTGAATCGTAGTGACATTTTTTTGACTGGTCAAAAAGTAGTTCTCAGTAGTGTACTTAACACTGGGGGTGTTCACATTCCAGAGCAGAGCAGCAGTACACAGTTCATAAAATTGTACTGTAGTCCAATTGGCCAAAGACCAGCAAAAAACAAAAACAGTACAATAAAGAGATAATAATACACACTGGCATTGGCAAGAGTACAGCGAAACATTTAATCCATACCTTAGACCATTGACGATGTCCTTTGTTTTTCCGAAATAGATTTCATTCAGGGTAGAGCGAATTTTATTCTCCATATCCTAACAAAATGAACATAAAAACACATTACTTAAATACTGACTGATACTCAATTAAATGAACAGAACTACTAGCATTTCAAATAAAGTCAATAGATATTGGTGCCTACAGCTGGTTAACAGCTGCATCATCTCCTCCCCAATCAGACATTAATGGTAGAAGGTCAGACAGGTTAAAACCCCTCCCCAAAGTAAAAGATGCTTCACCTCCACAAGGCGGCCAATGTTGGCAATATGCGGAGAAGACTCTCCTACAGTCTCATCCTTCTCCGTCTGTGCAGGCAAGGGATAAAAAGAATGAAGGTGCAGAAAAACAAACTAAACTTAACGTGAGATTATGACTTTTTAAAATCAAGAATACAGAAAACATCTAAAACTTCATTAGAACTTTGTGAATGCAACTGGTAAGGCAGGCCTCTAGAGTAAGACATTTACAATGCGGTCAAATCACCTGTCGGGTCAGGCTGCCGCCCAGGTTCATGGTGCCGGAACCCGTCTTGGTGGTTTGTAGCCAGAGCATGACAGTGGAGGTTAGTTTGTAGTGAGCTGTACGGCCACTGGATTTCTCCTGTGTATGAGAAAGATGAGGCATGAAACATGTTATCCTGGGTGCCCTTTCTCCATCTCCCATTATAACAGGTCTCTCACCTGCACTTCGACCACATGGATGGAGTCCCAGCAACCCTTGATCTTCTTAGAGCCATCCCCTGCCTTCTTGATGAGGATAACCCCAGCAAAGCCGTGGTCCAAGTCCCACAGATACACTGACGACACCCCACCTTCAAAGTACCTAACCAATACATTATGGTTAGTGGAAACATCCCATACTCACTAATCACAGGTCATGTGTTATCAGGCTTGACCACACATCTCTATGGAGATATTGTTTACACAAAACTTGTATTTGCCCAGCTCATTTGTACCGATGGTGGAGTATTGTATAGAGCAGAGTATCCCAACCAGGTCCTTGGGGACCCTGTCCATGTTTTTGCTCCTTCCCAGCTCTCGGTAGGACTGCCTGACAGGGAGATGGCAGAGAGCAAAAATGTGGACTGCCTGGGGGTCCCCAAGGTTAGGGTTGGGAAACAGGTATCGAGTATGACCAGCAGATAGCACATAAGTTATTAAAAACTCATGAATAAAATTCTTTGCTCATGGACCATAAATACAAGGTACTGTTCTGACCCTACGGTAAATGATTATTTACCATAATTATTTACAAGGGTGTAGTAAATCCTATAGACAGAACAGTTCGCTACAAAGTACACTTAGGAATGCAGAGGATAACACTCACAGATCTCGGTACTGGTCAAAGGCGTTATTAGCCTCCACCTCCAGCTTGCGCAGGCGGGCAGAAGGCATAGCGCCATCATCTATGGGCGGCTCATACTTGTTACTCCACGGTGACCTGAGGCAACATGGAATGAGACAATGACAAATTACTTTGAGACAGAACATGCCTGAAGGACTCTTCATTGCACCTTTACTTTGTCCTGGTACTTCTGTTATTTACAGGTAGGCCCCATGTTATAAATGAGATCCATTCCCTCAGTCGAATTTGTAGGCAAGTAAAAAAATGACAGCAGATAATTATAAATTAATAATAAAATTAACTATATACGGTACTGTACCTCAAGGTAACGAGCCACTAGGTCATGCAATGTTTTTGTGAGCATCACAATGTAGTCTGCATGTTCGTGATCACACACCACTATATTTAACCTGAATTTTGTATTTGATAGGCTTTATGGCAGTCCATTCATAATGTGATGAGTTGTCTGTAAGTCAGAAATTCTTAACCTGGGGACTGCCTGTAAATCAATCACATCACACATAAAAAAAGCTAAATTAGTGATTGAATCATTGTTTACTAACTGACCTATAGGAGTCACCATCACGGTTATAGTCACAGAGCAGGTAGTCCTTGCCCACAGCTTTGTCACGTGCAATTTTCAGTGGCTGGTCCACAGAGGACAGCAGGTCTTCACAAAGACTGGGAACCTAGACATATAGGAAATGTCCAGTTACTCCACACAGTTGAAGTTTGAACTAACAAAATGCAACAGCCACTGCTATTTGAGGAAAGCTCTTGTTTAGTTTCTCCAATCAGCCACTGAAATAGAAAGATAAAATGTATAAAACCTCAGAGGTCACAGCGAACAAATCATGTATTTTATAGCGGTGCCGAGGAAGTGAAAATGCTATGTTTAAAAGAGAAGTGTGCAAAATACTCAGTGCAATTCTAAGAAATAGCTACAAACACACACAAACAAATGGTGTATACCCCCAAGAGACATGTGCGCCTTTCCCACCACTGTGCAGAAGTTCACACTCACCAGGTCGATGAGATCACTGAGGTTCTTCTCAATCTGCTGGGGAGGCAGGCGCCTCATCAGATCAAGGGCACAGTCCAGCTGCTGGTCATTCTGCAAAGCCCAATAAAAAAAAAGAGACTGAAAATGCAAGTTTGAAAGCAAAGCAAATGACAGCAAGAACAGTCACTCATCAGCACTCAGACAGTACACTGTGAAGTGCACCTAAATTTGATGTTACTCTACCTAACCAAACCCAGAAGATGAATGGCATTTCAAAATCATTAAATGAGAACAGTAATGAACACCAAAATCCATAAAAACGTTGACAGCAAATTTTGCCAATGACAAGGCAATGGATTTAAGTCACAGAAACAATAATTGATACAAAAACAAAGGAATTTAAAATGGCAACATTTGAAAAGGTAGTCATTCTGGATTTGTGATAAGTGGATCATTAAATTCTTAGTTTTATAAATAATTACGTTTTACAAACAAAAATTGCAGATGATGGCACAGGGCAAACAAAGTGTTAAAAGAAGAAATTACAGAACACATGCTTGGAATGCAGATTCTACATCATGCAGAAGCCTGTAAAGACAAGGACCCAGCACCTTTAAAAAGGCGTTCCTGTAATACAGTTAATCAAGAAGGGAGAATGAGCCCACATTCTTACGTACTGTCATACAAAGAAGGTTAAAGGATTCAATCGACAATTCAATCGCCTTGAGAATAAGGGAGTGAATACTGGTCCAAACGTGTAGCACAATGTCATACCCCAAGGACTTTTATTAACTATATAATTATTTGATTAACGTCGATACAGACGTAAAGTAGCCCGGGACTAATTTACATCAACGCAAAGAAAAACTCATTCACACTATGAATGGCGAAGATTTTTGTTAACTTCCAAACAATCCAGATAACACATTCAAGTCAGGACTTGTCAAACGTAGTAGTCATGTGTAAAATATTAGCCTTGTGACTTGAATTTTAGTCTTACGTACTTGCACGTCAACAGTCGAAAGGATCGCTTGGAAGAAATGCTACACTCGATCCGTCCGAGGAAAAGCGAGATACCAGCCCGAGTGAAGGCATCGGAACGCCCTTTCACCAACCAACGAGCTGCGTATTTTATTGCAGCTCGACGAAGAAGATGTGAGACCCTGTTAACATTCGACTGAAAGACAACCACGCCGCAGGTTACGAATAAAACCCGAGAAAGGGGGGGATGCATTGATTGCCGTGTTCTCGCACCAAACAACTTGAGTCCCGTAAACGTCCTGCAGCTTAAGTTAGGCACAGGCTGGCAGGTAGGGAAGTCAGCTGCACGGCTAGTATAGCGTTAACTGGGCGACCCCTGCGAGCTCCCCGCGGCTCGGGAATCCCTGACACTGCCACATTCCGCCTTATTCACCAAGTATATCAATCATACGAAGCGCTGCTATTACTGTCGCCGAATGCGCTGCAGTTACAATGCAGGTCGACCGAGCAGTAAACAAAACGACTACCCCAGAAGACTTGGCGCAGAGTCCCCTGCTCCCGCTCGCAGCCCCGCCTTAAACTAGCCCAAATAGCTTACCCTATCCGTTTCTTTACTTGTTTTTATTCCGAAGGCCTTACCATGTCTGCAGCTTTCGGTCTTGAATTTGATGGGAAATGTCTCCTTTACGGCTTCGCCTGGTTTGTTGGCTCGAACTTTTCTTCCTGTTTTATTTATAATGTTGTGTAATTGTTTTATTCCTTCTGAGTAATTCCTCTTCGTCCAACTCTCTCACAACCCAGCTCAGTCAGCGAATCGAACTTCCTCAAGCTGGACGACAGGGTGGGAGGGGGGTCTGGGGGAGGGGGGAGAGCTGCAGGGAATCCATATCCGGGTCACCGCACGGTTGGCCTGTAACAACCAATCATAAAGTAGCAACCAAGGCATTGCCAAATATGGAAGCCAACAGGGTGTGGTCAATCAACCAGAAGTAGGCTGAGCAGAAAAAAAATAACTTTTGGTGGCTCTTGGTAACCTGCCTATATAAAAACCTGAAGAATCTGTTCGTTTTTTTTCTTCCCCGGCAACCCAGTTAATGAACTTGATTTAGTCGGTATTATGTCTGATTAGCTGCATTATATAAGGCAAGCAATCCATAATGTTTCTATGTTGATTTGTATGTTATGCTGTAACTAAAACAATAGTTTAAAATATACTTATTTACATCATTAAAACTAGATATTTACGTTTACTTGTATGACTGTATAGTTCTTTTGGCTGTTATAGTTGATGACACATTGAGAAATATTAAGAAATGGAAATCCGTAATAGTAAAGCATTCGAAATAAAGGTTTTACGTAACATTTCATTTAAAATTGCCTAGCAGGCACCCCAACCTCAATTTCCTAAATTCTCTCCGCTAACCACGAATTCCCGCGATAACCGTTTTTTTTTCTAAGCGCGTGGCATCTCGCGAGACTTGCATTTCAGTCAAACATGTCTGAAAAAGAGCTGGGACGAAAGTGGGACCGCTGTCTCGCTGACGCTGCTGTCAAACTTGGTAATTATTGTTACGGCTCATTTACGCGTTAATACTGTTTTTAAACACGAAGGTGGAGGTGCAAATCGTCAGGTAAAAGAAGTCAGTGAAACGGTGAACGTATAATGCAGCTGGTCTGACTATCGGCTTCTGCGGCTAACGAGGTCCAGTTGAAGGTGGGAAGGTAGGTCATATTGAAGCCGGTGGCTTGGAAGTGTTAGATCGTCTAATGGCGATAGAAGTACTGGTTAAACCGTATATTTTCGTCGTCTCCTGGGTGCATTTTGATTTGACCTATCAGAAAGTAGTGTGAAATCTTATTACAAATCTAATGAGTAACGTTGTAATTGAATTTCATCTAATTGACAAGCCTTCAGCTAACAATTTGAGGAAATTAGGCGATTGCTTACTGCTCCCTTTAAATACTGAGCTTTCTCGTAAGTTGATGGGTTAGACTTATAAAGGCTAAGGTTCAAGATTTAGTTTTAATATGAAATGATATTTTATGAAACAATAACATTTACACTGTGAAACGGAAGGGGAATGGGCCACCGCGCCACCCATTTATTAGCAACTCGGTGAAGAATCCAATCAGTTATGTAACTATTTTCTTTACGTTAAGGAGCCGTAATGGCCTGCAGAGGTGTTTTTGTAATTTAGGGCTGATGTGATATCTTATCCTTGGGAACATTTTGGTAATGCAGTAATACTTAGGTGAGCTTGCTGTGGTTTTGAATTGATCATTTTTTTGGATTTTCCACAAATGGCTGCAGATGTTTGAAGTCCCCCAATATTTTAATGATTTTATGAACCTCTTCAGCTAGGTGTGCATCAGTGGCAGATTGACACCTCTTTCAGGCTTGTCATGATGTGTGTTCATTAACTTTATAATTGTTGGGCATGTGAGACTACATGGAAAGTAAAAGATTTATATTTGTACTAAGGCCACATGATGATCATTATTCCCAGAGGGGAAGTATATGCAGTCTCCCCATTTTTAAGAATAACATTTGTTGCAATTTTGAAGGCCTGGTTTCATACGTATATCTGGTTGTAACTTGTTCATATAGAAAAATCTATTAACTGCACTATAATACCTCATTATTGATAAGAAAAATGCTGTATACCTGCATTAGCTTTAGACTAGTGATTGTAATTGATCTCTTTATTAACAGCCACTGTTAGTCTTGATACACACATTCCACAGCAAACGTCCCATGGGTAACACTACAATGTAAATGCATGAATATGTATTAATTTACACTGTTTATAGACATATATGATACAAAGCATGCTGGTAACTGCATAGTTAGTCCTGCTGGTCAACCCTGTGGTGTCACATTGTCAGCTTGTGGACAGTGTTTGGGATCAGAACAAATGCAAATGTTTGCCTCAGTTAGCCCTACACAGGTACTGATCACCGCTCATATGATTGCTTAAAAAAAAAAGTCAGTGGGGATTCCTGAAGTGACCAGTTTATACTTGCCTGCGAAGGCAAAACCCAGCAACTGCGCTGACACTGA
>JAODKL010000038.1:3756177-3773973 GCA_026780765.1 Petrocephalus schoutedeni
TTCATTTCTTGTTTCTCGGATTATTATTGCGCAAATTTTAAACTGCAAGTTCGCTTTTGAAAGGATGGATAAGGGCACAATACGGGAGTATTTTGATCGAGGGCATTCATATCTCAAAATAACGACTTAGTGTCTCGAAATAATGACTTAGTATCTTGAAATAACCACTTAGTATCTCATCACTTAGTTATTTTGAGATAGTATCTCATTATTTCGAGATACTAAGTCATCATTTTGAGATATGAATGCCCTCGATCAAAATACTCCTGTATTGTGCCCTTATCCATCCTTCCATCATATTAGCCCTGTCCTATGCTCCCTTCACTGGCTACCAGTCAAGTCTAGGATTGACTACAAAATACTGCTATTAACCTACAACGCTCTGAATGGCCTTGCACCACAATATCTTAAAGATCTTCTGGTCCCTTACAACCCTTCTCACCTGCTTCTATCACAAGGAGCAGGATATCTGTTAGTTCCTAGAGTAGAAAGAGCTACAGCAGGCTGCAGAACATTCTCTTACAGAGCTCCACAGTTGTGGAATGGTCTGCCCCTGCATAGAGACACATGTTCTGTATAAACTTAGTTCTGTCATCTTGTTTTGTTTGGTTTTGTTTGATTGACTCCTCTGCCAGCCCCAGGAGGATGGGCTCCCCCTTTGGGTCTGGTTCCTCCCCAGGTTTCTTCCTCCTAGGGAGTTTTTCCTTGCCACTGTCTCCTTTGGCTTGCTCACTGGGGGGTCTTTATGTGGCAGAGAAAATGTAAAGTGCATTGAGACAATGTAATGTGATAATGCGCTATATAAATAAAATTGCATCGCATTGCATTAAACTGCCAAGAGAAATTCTAACCGAATTGGCCCTGGCTCTTAAATGACCTACATTATATAGTGCTGTTCCTGGGGCTGCACAGTAATGCAATGGTTGTGAGCTGCAGGCTTTCTGTTATGCACATGTTGTTAATTGTCTGATTTTTCAAAATTGTGGATAACACTGAAGCAAATGAAAGCGACCAGAAGTCTGGAGGTTTAATTTCTTTATTATTTTTTATTCATTGTTTTTCTCTTGTTGTTTGTGGCTATAGTATTTTATCAGGTCAAATTAAGCAATTAGGTTGCTCTGTGCTCTATTGTTAACGTTACAGTGCTGGACCATTTGTCACTGTTATTACGACAAGTCTGGTACAATCTGGGACTGATTTAACAAAACAGGGCGTGTTCCATGAACCAGGATTTCTTGCTTAGCTGGATAACTTGTTGGATTTAAGGTAGTCTGGCCTAAATGTAAATGAACAAAGATAAAGCCAATTTTGCCCAGACTACCTTAAAGTTATCCGGCTAAACAAGAAATGCTCAGCATGTTTTTTGTTACATTGGCAGTTCTACTACCAAATGGAAAAAAGTAGTCTGGCTTTCCTTTACTTCCTTTACTATAAAATCTGCATTTCACATTCAGCGTAATTCTTTTTGCATTGACAATTTGACAATTTAGGATCATTTCTGAGTGGAAATGTAACGGTCTTTTTTGTATCAAATGTGGGACTTGCATGATTTATATCGCGGTTTACGGAAGGTTTTATAAATCTGACTATTACTGCTCGTACGAACATCAGGTTTTCGTAAGAACAATTCATCTCCTGCAAGAATGTACGAATACATAAACACAAATGAGCGATTTATCTTCCCCCAAAACTTCCATTATTTTATAATGCTTAGTACCTAGCGCATTCCTCAGCCATATACAGTCATGCATAATATTTAAACATACATTTATTCAGACTTAAGAACAGGTGTTGTTACCGAGATACAAGTGCAGCCCTACATGTCGTCCGTTTGCCATAAATTAATAAATACTGTAATTTGACTTTGACTTAAAATGTAGGGGGCGGGTGGGAGGTTCTTTGCGCTCCGGAGTGTCCTGCAAACCTACAGTAGGACGTGTTTAAATGAAGCGTAAAAAAAGAGCCTTAAAAACCCGGGCGCAAGTCCAGAGACGCCTTGTTCAGCACACTCGGAAGGGAAGAGAGGCAGGATCAAGGCTGAGAAAGGGAGCGAACGCGGGACGCCGGGCGAATACATGAGGCTGAAGCCCCTGATCCCGGGAGTTACGTGTTGCAAGTCCTCTGCTAGGAAGCTGACAAAAGGAAAGGCGGAGAAAGGACGCAGGTGTTCGCGGGGTGACTTAACGGGACAAAGCACAGAATGAAACGCCAAGAAATGATACGGCAGCGACGTGGGTTGTGTAATTGTGTCTGAATGTTAAGCCACTGCTCATTGTCCATGCCCAGCAACACCGAGAGCAGGACAGGCGGTCCTGGAGCACTGGACACCCATTTTAACGGAGCTTCTGCGAGGTTCCCAGTTTTTCCTTCTTTTTCTTTTTTATTTTTAAGCCATCTTATTGTATAGAAAAGCTGAACCGCAAATGGATAGCATACTTTTACTGACGTGGATTTTGATGGGTGCGTTTTTGCGGCCGATTAATACCCAAAAGTCGGAGCTGGACGCAGGTGAGCTTTACGTCTAAGAGCGGAAGAGTGCTAAGACAGTGGGGGGGGAAAGATTTTATATGGAGGAGTTCTTCACACGCCAGCTGCTGTCCAAGGAACATACTGTAATTGATTATAAAGTATTTGATGCTTACTGTCTGTGATTTGCACTTGGTTTGTTTTGGAAATGGCAATGCTAATAGAAGATTCTTGCAAATCAGAACTTGAGATATTAGGTATAGCCGTGGCATTACATTCCTGCGGTTCTCTGTTAGCTTAATTTAAAAATTTCATACAAAAAAGTACAATAAAATAATTATGGAATGGTATAGGGAAATCGAAATAACGCCACTAACCTGATCAGTATCATTTTGTATAATATGATTACTGACTAAAGTGATTTTTAACTGAAGGTAATTTAAACTGTGTTCAGTCATGTTCCTCATAAACACAGTTTAGTGAGTCACCAGTCAGGGCGTCCCCGAGTTTGGTCAGCAGATGGTCCTGCACTTACTTAGCTGCATATTAAGAAAACATCGGTTTTACAAAACTATATAACTTTATAACAATTGAAATATAGTTGTGTGACACCAAAGGACCATATTGTAAATACCAGGTGGTAGCCAGTTAGAGTTATTATAGTAACATGCAGGCACAGGGGCCCATATGTATAGTTATATTTCACCTAAAATACATGTCTCTAAACGAGGTATGTAGTTAATAATAAAGTGGATTGTGTGGTACTGTTAATTTAGCTACTAATCTTCTAAATTACAGCTGACCTAGCTGGCTGGTCACTTGATTCAAACAGTTAAAATTAAAAATTGTATTTGCCACCAAGGAAAATTAATATCCATGAGAAAGTCCAAGGAAGACAAGGTGTGAGGAAATAATAAAAAAAAAGACTAGTGACACTTGGCACAGGCTCCTGTCATCAAGCTGGTAGCTGGTTGGACAGGAAAGAATGAATTAAGAATGAAATATTCTACTGTGCTACTGCAACTCTGCACCTAGTACAGAGGGCTAAATTCATTGTTGATGTAACAGTGAAAGCTCTGTATTTCTGTACATCTAAAGGTCATGAGGCAGATATTGCTAGACATTAATAATTGCAGCATTAAGAGTCATGGGACATGCTCCACTGGGGATCAAGATTCCGTGCTACTGAAGGTTAAAGATCCCACTTGAGGCCCTGGTGCTTCTCAGAAACATGGAAGCTTTTAGTGGGAGGTGAAGTAAGTGTCTACTCATTCCACTCCCCCATGCCTTCCCCCTTGGTTGTAAAGTCCCTCTAATTTGTGCCAAAGCTGACACATTAGGTCCCACCCTATCACTAGCATAGCTATGTTTCTAGATGCCCTTTTTTCTAGTTTATGATTAACACAAAGTTCATGCATCATATTTCTGGGCGATGAGTGTGGAAAAAAGAGGTTGTGCTCGAAGTTTTGGTACTTGGTGTGGCAGCTATTTAAGAATGGCTTCACCTGTGTAAACACACTATAGTGCTATTTATGTAGTTTGCAATTCATAATTGCATATATTTGATCACTGTAACTTTGTATGGCTGGCTGCTGTGTGCTGTGCTCCTGATGAATATATTACTACATAGCTATTAGAATACATATAGATGAAAATTAATTATGACAATAGATATTAGAATATATTTCATAATGACCCAATGATATGTGATAAACTTTGGGAGGTATTTGGGCTAGAATGCACATGAATGTAATCTCATACGGAGTAGAACATGTGTTGTACTTTTATTGGCCAGTGTGTGGCATCCAAACGGGGGTGAGGAGAGGCAGCAGGACACAGTGGATGGCCGAGCTTTACGAAGCACAGAGGCTACATTCCTCCTCCCACTTGGAGCCCGAGGCCAAAGTCCTCGCAGGCAGAGCAGAGCCACGAAATTCCGCAAAGGGCTGACGATCTCGGCAAAGACGGAGAGCGAGTAAACAGCGAGGATTATATATGAGGAGGGGATCTCGCCGTCTGTCCTTTTACGGACTCGCTGGGAAAGGCACACGGTTGATTAAGGCTCAGTAGTCATCGTCGCGTTTCATTTGCCGGAGTGGATAGCATACGGAGAAGCTAATGGGAAAAAAACACCTAACGAGACGTTTCAAATGCAGAACTCGAGCGTGAAAATGGATAAGTGAAGGTGTTCCATTGACTTTATTTCATTTAGGGTATTTTGTGGAGAAGGAGTGAGCCAACAGGACTGTCAGTATACCACTTTGAACATTGGGTCTATATATATATTCATATTGAGATACTTTATTGATCCCCATGGGGAAACTGTCTCCTTCTCACCTACCCTACACCTTGCTCTCAGTGAGAGTGTGCTTGGCTGTGAAGGGCAGCAACCGCAACGTGCACCCAGGGAGCTGGGGGTTAAGGGCCTTGCTCAAGGGCCCACAGACATGCCAAGGCTGGGCTTGAACCAGTGACCTTCCGATTACAGGCACAGAGCTTAACCTGAGCCACACTCAGGCCCCAGTATTATGCTATTTCAGGTTTAGTGTATCACTGAGAGGTACAACAGGCCTGCCCCCCATTATGTTTAAACTGCCAACTGCTGTCATGTGTAAATGTGTAGACTAGACTAATTGCTGCCAGTTTTGTGTTACTTTTGTATGGTTGAGGTCCTGTGCTTTGTTAATATGAAACTCTTCTTTGGATGCTGCTTCTCTGAAGGCCTTTGATGGCACAGGTACCTGTTCATCCTTTTCTCACTAATGCAGCAGCCTCTCTTTTCTTAGAAGCAGAGAAGTTCCTTTGCATGTTTCCTCGGTATCTACCTTTTCAACAGTTGGTGTCCAAATTGTTACTTTTCCAATCCCTAGTGTCAAAGTTTCCCATTTCCGGAAGCCATTTTTCATAGCCAGACTTTTTTTTTGTTTGGAAGTGGGGCAAATCTGGAATGAGAGGTTTTTGACCTTATGCAAACTCCTCCCTAGTTTCCAGGCAGCCCAGAGCAGGGGGGATATATGCACACTACAGGGCATTTAGAGACACCAGTTAGCCTAACAGCATGTCTGGACTGCAGAATGAAACCGGAGTACGCCACACAACACACCCTGAACATGCAAAGTCCCCACGCACGCTAGCTGTGGGATTCAGGCTCTTAGGCCCTAAGCCACCCTACACTAAGACAAAACACCATTTACACTTGGGCATTATTACATATCATCACTAGTTAGCCTTTATGGAAATGATGCTATTTACAAAACATGGAATAGTATTCTTAATAATTATCTATCTAAAGTTTAATTTTTTAGTGTTGGTCTGGAATGCATAGTAATTTTCACTATAATACATATGATGAAAGTAGTGCTTTCAATTTACAAACACTCACCTTCTGAACCAGTTTTATGGGAATAATTAGGTTTATAAGTCTGGGGATGAGACAGGAAACTGGAGCCAGGGTCCCTTTATATTCGTTGCGTTTGTCTGTTACTCTGCACCGTCCTGGATAGCTCCATTCCTGTCACCACCATGTCTGCAAATCTCAGGGGTTTGTCTATAAATGTGTTCTCCCAGCCTTATCAGTGATCCAGCCTCCCTCTCTCCCCCTCCCTCTCCTCCTCAGTGCTAAACTGCTGCGAGGGCGACGTCCTCGTCCTGCTGGACTCCTCGGGCAGCGTCTCCTCCTACGAGTACTCGCGGATGCTGGGCTTCCTGTCTGAGCTGCTGTCCCCCTTCTCGTTGGGCGCCGGCCAGGTGCGGGTGGCGCTGCTTCAGGTGGGAACCCAGCCACGCCTGGAGTTCGGTTTCGACGAGCACACCGGTGGGCAGGGCTTGCGGGAAGCCCTGAAGGCTGCCAGACAGGTGCGCGGGGACACCAATACAGAGGCGGCCCTGAAACTGGCCCAGCGGGTGCTCCGGCCGGGCGTGGCAGGCGGGGCGCGGCCGGGTCTCCCCCGGGTGCTGCTGTGGCTCACAGACGGCCTGCAGCCCGGGCCGGTGGAGGGCTTGATGGCAGCGTTGCGGCAGGAGGGCGTGGCAGTGCTGGCTGTCTCCACGGGGCACGGCAATTACAAAGTGCTGCAGCAGGTGGTCACACCGCCCAGCGACAGCCACCTCTACTTCGTGGACATCGATGACATGAGCATCATCACCAAAGACCTGCGGGATGCCATCATCGGTGAGGGAAGTGGGCCCGGAGAGGCTCCCGGGGGCGACGGGGGCCTTGCGACATGTCATATTAATAGCATCAGCTGAAACACTATGCCGCTGATACACTTAGCTGGGCTGTATGAAGTCACAGCGAATGGCCACATCCTGGCAGAAACAAGGTGCTGCAGAAGACGGAGAAATCCTGGAAAGGAAGCAAGGGGCTATTAATAAAGACACCCCCCTTCGGCCTTGGCCACTGCTTCTTGTGCCATGTGTGCTGGTGGGGTATTTATAGAGGACTTTTCTATGGCCAGGGGCAAAGTGACCCACTGAAATGCAGAGACACCCAAACCGCTGTAGCTCTGTGCACCTACATACAGTAACATGCAATGCCAAAGGCAGCGGGAACTGAATGGCCTGTCGGTCCAGGCCAGGAGCTCTCGGGCATTTTGATCAGATTTTCATTCAAAGTCAGAGGTCTGGAACAGCATTCAGTAATAAAAGAGCATTTCATGAACAATAACTTGAATCACTGGCGGGTATTCCAGAATGAATAACGATAACTTTCGATACCATACATCAATGTATAACGATAATGGAAACTTAACGTTAAGACTGGTTTAACTCTCACTGATTGTTCTGACTTTGTCAATGCAGGGGGGACGGATTATGACAAGTTATTTGTGTGCGAAGTTTAGTGGTTCTACATTATATTGTTTGTACTTGAAACCATGCTAAGCCTTTTTTACATTAACCGTATTGAATCATAAGGTGTATTATCGGCTTGGTCTGGATTAACTTGCAGTTTGGTCTGCATCAGGAGAATCCCTGGTCTAGGCTATAGATGACTGGCACACATTTACACAGGGTCAATGGCAACATGCTTCAACATTGTCACTGATTCTACACCTCTAATACCCATGATGCCTCTGTCTTCCGTTTTTCTGTGACAGAGATCATCCGGGCTCAGCGGCTACATGTGCGCGACATAACCACCAGCAGTGCTGTCCTTCACTGGCGGCCCATCCTGAGCGCTGGTACTGGCTCCTACAGCATTCAACTTGACCCGGTCAGACTGGGGGAAGTTGTAGAAGGAGGGGGCGAGGAGCATGGTACCAGACCCAGCACCGGAGGGCCTCTGCACCAGAAGCAGACTCTCCCAGGGGATGCCAGCCAGGCTGAGCTTAGGCACCTACTGCCTGGTACCACCTACAAGGTCATGCTGACTGCACAGCCCAGTGTGACGGCGATGGAGCCCCTTACTGCCACCTTCACCACTCTGTCAGGTGAGTGAGCCAGCCATGGGATTTTGGGGGATGACCTCCATTCAATCTCCACCTTCATCCTCTTCTGTCTTTTTATCCAAGTATCCCCAGACCAAGAGCTGCTGAGCCCAACTGTTGTGACAGTTTCAAAGCCAGGCATGAGGAGTGTCAGGGTGAGTTGGGGCCCACTGCAGCCGGAGTCGGTGAAGCTCTACGTGGTGGAGTATTCGGCCCTGCCCCAGGGTAAAGTGCGTGCCACCACTGTCACCCGGGACAATAACTCCACCCTACTGACCCAGCTACAGCCTGACACGCAGTACCTCGTCACTGTGAGCGCGCTACACACATCTGGCCAAGAGAGGGCGATGTCTGTCAAGGTGTGCACTCAAGAGGGTAAGGAGCATAGTGCTGTCTCTGTTTGCTCTTCCTTCCCAGTTACACGCTACTATTTTGTTGACATAATGACTTAAAAAAAGATATTACGAAAAAATTATCACATGCAAATACACTCCGTATTACACAGCATGATGGCAGTGATTAGGTGAGAATAGTTCAGTACACAGCATTAGTATTGAGATAAATTGTTTCATTGTATTGGTAGTGTGTATGACAGTGCTTGCTGTATAAGAGACGTCCAGATGTGCTGGGTGTCACAGAAGAACCTGTGGGATGGTATCTTCTCCTTAGCCTAGAGCAGCCACCTTGACTTGTACTCTGTGTTCACCTGGCCCCCGCTTCCCAGAGCTGCTCCCGCTGGCCGATCTGCAGCTGACTCCTGCGGGTCACGACTCGGTGGAGGTTCAGTGGAAGGGCAGTGTGGAGGGCCTTCAGGGCTACTGGGTCACCTGGCAGGCTACCGATGGGAACGTCAGCTCGTCCCGGTACCTCCCTCGTGGCACTCTCTCCACACTGCTGACAGACCTGCCTGCCGCCGGCGCTCGCGTCTGTGTCTCGCCCGTCTACCGAACCGCCCGCGGCGAGGGTCTCTGCTGCACGGCCCACTTTCACTCCGGTAAGCCATCCGCACGCTCCTGCCTCCTGCCAGTGCAGTCGTCCCTTCCACGTCGTGATGGGGAAAAAAACGTATAGCCAGACCCTCTCGTGGTCCACTTGGCGAGCAAATCACTTCAGATTTTAGTACAGTTTAGGGTGCTGAAAGAGAATCAAGAAGAGGACACGAGAAAGGCGAGATACAAAGACCACTGCAGGAGATCCAGTGAGAGGCAGCCTTAAGGACGCTTGGCATCCCCCAAACCAGCACTGTACATATATTTCATGCATTTATGAGTTACTAAACATTTTGTGTTTCTGTACAGCTATGCCTGTCTGCGAACAAACGTGTTTTATCAGGTCTAGCTAGGCGGCTGATCTTTACCTTTTCCTTCCATATCGTAGATCCATCGCCCTGGACTTACGACCCTCATGGCCTCACCCAATCACATGCTTGACCGACAGCGCAGGGGCCATAAATACCACGAGGGGCTGGGCAGGACTCAGGTTTCTGACGCTGGACAGACATAGAGACCCCTGTGCATATGCTTGCCTGGCGACACGTTTGCTTTGAAGCTGCCAGACCTCCTGTTTCCAGAAGAGGGCACCATCCTTACTTAAAGCTATATACACTGGACTGGAATGATTTTAACTCAGCTACTGAGCATGCCCATTATGGCTCATCATTTAGACACACAGACAAACATGAGCCCCCAGAGTGCATCTCTGATTCATCTCTAATTTTTATATTTAATATGAAAAGAAATTTCACAGGTAGCTCCACCAACATATTTTGCTTTCTTATAGCCTATTCCAGTGTTTCCCAAAACACTGACCTATTCTCGCGCAGTCTTTCAATTGATAGGTAACTCTGCAAGAACTCTGCAGGTATACTCCAAGTAGACTTGTGTTCCTTTCCCATTCATTAAACAAATTCTTGAAAGATATTTATAAAGTATAAAACAGAAATACGTATATTTCAGTCTCATTTGTTTTTTTATTTAGTCCACATTACTTTACTAATTAAACATTACATGTTACTAATTAAATAGGCTTCTGGTCCAGGTGCTATAAATGATTGACAGGTCTCTATAAGTCACTTCAGCTGAGCAATGCATGCACTTTACGTGCCAGATCAGCTACTTATTACAGTCTTGGTCCTGGTGAACCACAGTGCTTGTAGGCTTTTGTTACATCCTTTAAGAAGCTCAGTATAGAGGCCATATGAGTGAAGATCAGGGGCAATGCTGTGTACACTGGCTTAACTCGTAGCTAGCCTGATAGATGTGTTTGATGGTGCTTCTCTTGACAGTTATGTGATTTAGTGTTTAGTGAAGCAATTGTGTCATAGCAAGCAATCTCAAAAAGATAAAAGCAATGAAATTATTATTAGGATGTAGTATTTTTATAATACTTGTGCAAAATAAAAACTTAACAGGGACTAATTATAAAGTAACTATTTTATTTTTATACTACCCCTGTGTTTTTGCTAACATTGATCAAGCCATTTAACGGATTTTTATTTTAGAAAAACATGCATGTGCTTTACTTTTTTGTAAAAAATATCATTACAAAAATATTTATACATTGTAATGTCATTTGAATGTGTTTGTATCATTAACAAATAATGATTTGCAGATTTGCCAAAAACGATGTGCTCTCTTTCTTAAATATTTCTTAAATAGTTTAAATATTTAAATGTCTTTTTAATATAGCTGAGAAACAGGCGTGAAAAGTACTTATTACTTATAGCCAGATAACTTGTTGGATTTAAGGTACTCTAAGCTACATGTAAGTGAAGGAAGAATTCCATTTACACTGGGGTACCTTAAATTCACCCTTAAAGTCATCTAGCCAACCAATAAATCTCACTTCCAGATACAGGGCCCTGGTAGCTGCCCTTTTAGTATAAGCAATATAAAGAAATTCTTTTTGACTTAGAAGCATCTTTCAAGGCTACATTTGTGAAGAACTGACTACTAAGATAAATGAAGGCTTTTCACACTAGCTTTCTTTTGAATTTACATTCTCTGACATGTTTTGCAACTGGGAACTAGGCTGTTATGAACTTTTCCTTCTGGAAATTTGTCTCTGAACCAAAGATACACTGGAATGTAATTTTGAAACCGGGCTTCACAGTTGAGTCTGGCCCAAGCCAAGCCATTTTTAAAGGTGGACTTTTCAAACACATAACACCCCACTCTCCAGTCCCTACGGGAAACTCTCTGCAGTGTTTTGCTGGGGTTAAAATGGTATCTTGTATCTACACCAACTGGGGGGTATTACCAATAGTGGGTTTGGATTTAAATCCATTTATATAAGCCTGACTCAACGTAAAAATAATTATTGGTTCCATATCACCTGATTACAACTTTGGGGATGGAGTTTAATCAGCTCTTAGTATGTTAATGCTAACTAGAGCACAGTCTTAAAGATCAATAAAAAGCCATCAATAGCCAAGGAATAAGACGCCAAAAAGCGAACAGCTCTGGTCTATCTGCAGTTGGAAATATTGGAAATATTATCATCTGTGTTTGCTGAGTATGAATTTGTTGTAAAGAACAAGAAACACTGCAGCCGAGGCAACAGTGAGAGACTGCATGGCAAAAATGCACAACTAATGTGTAAGTAGATCACAGTCATTTTATTTATAATTCATCACTCTGATATGGTTGACAATATCTGATATAACGGAAAGAATGTTTCACATGAATGGTTGACTATGTACATTGTGTGGAATATATGGGAATATATTTAATGTAGTTGCAATCCAGTGGGGACCAAAAGATCTTGGCTGCAGGTTAGAATAAAATAGCAAAAAAATAAAAAGGACGGAATATTGCTATTTATTTGTAATTCATCCCAACATACGTCTAACTATAGACTACAGCTAATGGTTAATTTTCTTTCTGTACAAGCCCTTGAGCAAGGCCTTTAACCCCTAGCTCCCTGGGTGCCCTTCATGGTTAAGCTTGCTTTCATGGAGAGCAAGGTTGGGGTGGTGTAAAGAGAATTTCCCAACTGGGATCAATAAAAAGTATCAGTTATTATTATTATTATTACTGTTGTATCCAAGGGGAATAAAGCTGAACAGGGAAGCAACTAAAGAATTTTGGCCCCACGGAAGCATAGCATATGTGGTCCCCAAACCAGACCAATCCAATTGCATTACAAATTTGAAGGACCCCGGTCATTCAGGGGCCTTGGAGTTGTCATTACTTCCCCCAATTTTTCTGTACCCAGCACCTGAGGCCCACTCAACAGGCAGAGGGCTGCCAGCAAGTGCTGTCTCTCTGCCAAAACTGTGGTCACCCAAGAACTGAAGAAATCCCAGGAAGTAGTTCTTCAGAGGTGACAACAGCCCAGGATACACATGATTTACATTTACAGTGACAAAGTTTCCAAGGCTTAGTCTGTTACTGTTTATGAGATGAGACTGATCTGAAGACAGACTCCCTTGTCATATGTTGCAGTAAAACTCACTCATTCCTGAGGAATGGCATTTATTGGTCTAGTGGATACTCCTGGCACAATAGAGCCTCCTGCTTTGTAGGTGACTGAATATTCCTCAGATCTCAGTACTGAATATGTTACATAAATTAACGTGTGAATAAGTGACAGGATGACATGTAGACTCGGATTAACCAAATGTTCTCTTCCAAGTTACCTCTGAGGGAACTGTACATGATCTATCTAGAGAAACAAACGAGAAAAGGTAATCGTCAGATGGAGCAGATTAATCTTTTAAAAGAGAAAAACTAGTTTAAAAATTGGAACAGCTGGAATACCAGTTCAGTGAGTTTTGTGGTTGTCAAAAGATGGATGACTTGTACCATTTCCAAAAAATTTGGGACGCTATGTAAAAAAACATCATACAATCCCATATTTAACTGAAAATGGAACAAAGACAAAGAAACAGAAATTTTACTGTTTTATGACTAATATATGCTCAATTTAAATTTGATGCCAGCAACACATTTCAAAAGTTGGGACTGGGGCATGTTTACCACTGTATTGCATCACCTCTTCTTTTAACCACACTGTGAATGTTTGGGAACTGAGGACGGAGTTGGGAGAATGGAGAAAGTAAAATGTTGTCCTATTCTTGCATGATTTCAATTGCTCAACAGTATGGGCTCCCATTTGCTGTATATTTCGTTTCATGATGCGCCACAAGTCTAGACTGCAGGCAGGCCAGCCTAGCACCCAGACTCCTCTACTACAGAGCCATGCTGTTGTAATACACACAGAATCCGATTAAGCATTGTCTTGCTGAAATATACAAGGCCTTCTCTGAAAAAGATATCTGGACGGCAGGATTAATTGCTCCAAAACCTGTATATATTGTTCAGCATTAATGGTGCCTTCCGAAATGTGCAAGCTACCCAAGCCATGGACTCTAATGCACTGCCATACCATCACGGATGCTGGCTTTTGAAAAGTTTGCTGATAACAAGCTGTTATGTTCTGCTATGCTCTTCTGTTTCAGCATTCTGAAACTTTTCCAGTCTATTGTTGCCCCTGAACTGCTTGGAGCTGTCCAAAACAGGGCAGCTTTCTCAGAATCCCAGTTCCCCCTACGGCTGAGTTCATCCCTGCTGAAATTTAAACATTAAATGCATCTCTAAGCCAGTTTTTGTACATTTGCTTTCTAGCAGTGGTTTCTCTTTGCTTCTTAGCATTAGTATATTACAGCAAGACTAGATTTCAATGTTCATTTCTCCTTTACTGCAGGATCTACCCCAATCACCACAGGCTTCATTTTCCTCACTACAGAGGCTGTGAAAATGACTGACATTTTATTTTATGCCAAAATGATATATATACTTAAACACACACAGTGTGCTTTCTCTATAAGTAATACTAATAATCCAATGTACAATTTAAAGCAGAATAACACATTCTTCTGAAAAGCATGCTGTCAGATCAAATGAGTTGTACGGATATAACATTTCAAAAAGGATATCACATTAGACTGATTTTATCTTTGGTCTTGGAGGGGAAAAAACGGTTGTATTAAACAGCACACTCGCAAACCTGAAGATAATGTATACTGCACACTCATAACCAAAGACAGAGACTCAGTGGTTAGGGGAACAACAGTCTGTGAGATAACCGTCTTCAAAATTAATCCCAGCTCAGAAGCTGAAAACTCAGTTTTTGTCCCAGACTGGTTCTAGATGCTCAGAGTGTTTAGAGCTGGTACTAGGGTAATTGGCTCTGCAGAGTCAAGGTTCTGGTCCTGTGGTGACCTGCTCTGTAGGACCTTCTGCCGGTGCCGATCTTCCTGTCTCTTCTTCTTCTCCAAACGCTGCTGTTCCTTCTTTTGTTTGTTCGATATCTAACAGTGTAAAATGCATTTAAATTAAGACCAACCTGCCAACCAACATTCTAGAGCTAACTATCACTAGCTAACTATCAGTGAAATCACAAAGCACATAATACAGAGGGGGAAATATATATGCACATAAATATATAATATAGAAAATACACCGTTACACATATTGCATGTCTATATAGTGAATGATTATTTACAGTTTTGCATGAAATCCAAAAGTTGAAAAGCTGTGTATTTCTCAATTTTTCCAATTAAGAAAAACAGTTTTTGAGTCAATCATTTTCCTCAGTTTTGTCTAGTGGTCCCAGAGCTATCTTAATATAAAGTTGAAATATCTGAGAATGCAGCAACATAATTTAAACATTTTATTTTTTTAGTGAAAGGAAAGTCCTATCATTTCAGAAAAAGAGCATGAAAACACCAGTGTTGACCAAAAAGTGTGATTCTAGGCTTAGTATTGAGCCAGTTAAATGTTAAAATGAGCTATTGAGTTTTTAATCAAGCACGTGGCTACATTACAAAGACAATATCAAATACTGGCAATTTGTGGCTGTGTTTAAGACACACAAACACTAAATCCAATTTCTCTAACAGAGATGGGCAGTTTTTCAATTAAATGAATTTAAAATACGCATTTAATTTTTGTAAGTGTTTTGCCAATTGTTTATATATATTACATTTTATATGATATAATGACTCAGGTTAATTGGAGTTCCTAAATTGCCCATAGGTGTGCATGTGTGAGTGACTGGTGTGTGAGTGTGCCCTGCGATGGGCTGGCCCCCCATCCTGGGTTGTTCCCTGCCTCATGCCCGTAGCTTCCGGGATAGGCTCCGGATCCCCCGTGACCCTGAACAGGATAAGCGGGTTGGAAAATGGATGGATGGATGATATAATGTATAGGGCCCCCTTTGGTTGAACCAAGGTGTGACTGCCAGACCACAGAAAACAAAACCAACTAATTTCTTCAAACGCATTTCAAGAGACCATTGGGCCATGTGCAGAACAGAAGGTCACCTTGGGTTTCTGCGATGCGTTTCTGTCGTTTCTGTCGTTGCCCTGCTCGGTAGCTGTGGTTGGGACACGTTCGGCTGCTGGCTCCTGCCACTGAGCAGGACATGGGGGGTCTGGTGCTAGCAACTCAGCAGGTGGACTGCAACCTTCGACAGGCAGAAACCAGAAACTATTTAGCAAAAAGAAAGCTGGCAAAATCATGGGCAGCCTTCACAGAATGGCTGAATCAAAGACTGACCTTGCATGTTAAGGCAGCTCAGGATGAGTTCCTCCTCGTCCTCCGGGAGAGGGAGTGAAGGGGCAATGTGTTGACCCCTCTGTCCACTGCCCGCGTGGCCCGATTCACCCTGAGCCCTGCACCGATTCAGATTCTGCAGCGTTGGGAGAGGAATGTTAGTTAGGAGTTTGTCCTTTTCAGTACTGCTTGCAAACAGACTACAATTTACCCCCTATCCGTGGTTGCAGTTATCTGCAGTCTGAAAAAAAAGATGATCAATGTGTAAATGCTTTTTTTCCATGGTTCCGCCGTCCTTTTAGGAGTATAAAAACCATGACTTACATTGACTTACACGACTTGATACATGAAATTCTTTCGTAATTCAATCAACTCTCAAGAATTAGTCTAAAACATCAGAATGCCTTTCATTTGAGAGAGTACAGTACAATGTACATTATTATTACTGCAATTAACGATGGTAATGTGTTACTGCGCATCACTTTCCAATAACCATATGTAAGCACACGAAAATCACTTTATACATGGGACCTGTGAATGCTTTGCTATTGTCCACGGTTTCAGCTATCCGAGGTCTTAGAATCTATCACCCAAGATATTGGGGGACAACTGCACATATAATGCCGGCTGTCTTTGGGAATACAGATTAAACATATGACATGCGAGTGCATTCATACCTCAATGTACAAGTGGGCTGGGCTCTCAGAATTGTCCCCTATTCGACGGACACTGTCATAATGGTCTCCATAGCGATAAGCAATGTGGAGCTCTCTGCACATGGGCTTATCGGAGCCATTTATCTGAGAAGACAAGGAAGATCATAAAGTATACAATTAATTCATTAAAGGCAAGGTTGGAAATCTTATCCGCAAAGGGCCAGTGTGTATCAGTCCTCTAATTATCTAATTAGAGAGCTGCAGAAAAAACCCACATACACAGTGACCCTTTCTGGATTAGACAGACCTTCCCTAACTTAAGGAAATAAACACTGCAGTCTTAACAGAGGTAACAATTAAGACTTAAAGCAAAAACATTACAGCTGCATGCGTTTCTGAAACAAATGTTATTCCAATAAATATGTAGAACCCCCGATTCGTTTATACAACTGGCTACAGTGAGAATTCCTAAAATAACCAATTGCTATCTTTGTACTAACTGATTTAGCTACATGTTTCGAGTGCTTGCGTGCCACTGAAATGAATAACTGAGCGTGGATGCAGCACGGCAATACAAGCAGCTATACAAACAGAAAAATAAGCACAAAGCTGTGTGCGATGGGCCAGTACCTCCCAGAGGGGAGTGTTCAGCTGATGTATGACGACACGCAGTTGGTGGCTCCGGGCGAAGGCCACAATGGCATCGTTGCCTGCAAACGTTCCGGGCTGCGACAGATTGTGCACTGGCAGAAATGACGACAAAGCAACAACACTGCTTCATCAATAACTGCTCATCCACATGAACCTACTGCCACCTATATGCTCACCCACAGCTAGTGGATATGGGAGGTAGCGCACATCAGCCTCTGAGCAGATAAGCCCATCATACAGAGATGACACCTTCTCTGTATCCTTTATTGCCCTTCCCCGTTCTACTCGCCCTCCATCTCACTCACAGCCAAAGGTGACAGTCACAGCATTTATGACTAAGGACCTGCAGCCAAGTGTCCTCTCCCCCCTCACCCTCGTACAGTGCTGTGTGAAGGGCACGTCGTCCTCCACAAAGGGCTCAAAGTCCTGCCGGTGAGCCTGCATGTACTGTGCCGTGTCTTGTCGCAGCCGCAGGTGGCCCCGTGAGTGGCCCTCCAGCTGGTCCCCCAGGGCACGAAACAAACAGTTCCTGGAATAGTGGGAGGGAGGGGTCGGGACAGGCACAGCACACATCCGAAACACGTCCAACCAGGTGCCCATCCAAGACACGCAATTGTAAACGCATACAGTAACGCAGATGCATACATGTACATATACGCTCCCTTACCCATCTCCAGGGACTTCCCTAAGTTTGAGGCCAAGTGCCTGCAACTGATTGGTGAAACTGAGGAACTCATTTGCTTCCTCCTCCGGGGGCCGGTTCTTCCTGTCTTTGGCCAAGGCCCTGCGTGCTGCTCGTTCATCACGCTTCCTCTCCAAATCACTCTTGCGGTTTCCACGAACCGGCTTTCCCGACTGCTTCCTCGACATGGGCGTGTGCTGGCCAACAGCTTCACTGAAAGAACCTACACACAATTTACATTCACACGCAATATATACAATTCTAATACAATGCTGGTCTCAGGGCTCCTTTTATAAAAAGGTGAGAAGAAGCAAACAGATCAACAGGTACATACACATATACACAGTCACACACAC
>JAODKL010000038.1:3812174-3822800 GCA_026780765.1 Petrocephalus schoutedeni
GGAGCTTGAGGAGCAGAGCACTGTTCTGAGGCTTGCTAGATGATTTGGGCTGCAGCTGATGCAGTTACCCTCACTTCATTTGGGCCTGCAGCTGATGCAGTTACCCTCACTTCCTTTGGGCCTGCAGCTGATGCAGTTACCCTCACTTCCTTTGGGCCTGCAGCTGATGCAGTTACCCTCACTTCCTTTAGGCCTGCAGCTGATGCAGTTACCCTCACTTCCTTTGGGCCTGCAGGTGATGCAGTTACCCTCACTTCCTTTGGGCCTGCAGGTGATGCAGTTACCCTCACTTCCTTTAGGCCTGCAGGTGATGCAGTTACCCTCACTTCCTTTGGGCCTGCAGTCTCACCATAGGCCGCACTCAAGAAACTATCCAGGCAACCTAATTCTGAAACATTTTAACGATGTAGCAAACCCCCATGAAAGATAATGAAATGCAAGCCCAAGAAATTAGTTTTGAGCATTTCGAGATTTTTCAGCCTTGCTCTTATCAGTACATGGCATTCACCTAATTTTCCCACTGCTTCTACAGGTGAGCACTTTGGTGGCAGCAGGTCCAATATGACGCAATTTTCCATGACCAAAGTCTCTAGCTTGTTCTGGGGCATCCCTAGACATTCTCCAGCCATACTGAAGATATAATCCATCCAGCCTGGCTGGGATCTTCCTTCTGCCCAGTGGGACTTGTCTAAACTGCACCCCAGGGACCGATCCAGGTAGCGTCTTTATAAGATGCCTGAACTACCAGCTGACTCCTCCCAACTCATCTCAAGTCTTCTCTGATGATTTCCATTTCACCACCATGATCTTTCTCCAGAACCTAAAAACTGCACTCACCAAACTGATTCACATGGAAATCTCATGTTCCCTGTTGCTATCTTTTGTGAACTAGATCCCACCATAACTAAGAGCAGACTCTCCACCCTCACCTAACAGGAGCAATTTACTGGTGGTGCTGATCCTCATCCCTGTCCCTTTCCAGTCACAGTTGCACGTTGATATCTTGAAAACCATGACATGGAGTGGAAAGCACGAGAAGTACAACGCCGTCTCTAAACTGGATCAATTTTGTGTTCAATACGCAGGCACAACATTTACTGCATTCAAATAGGGACCAAGTAGCATGCAGATGCTTCCCCAGTGCCCCACAGTCCTGCAGTACCTCTCCCAGCAAGCACTGGGGCATGTGGTGGGACACCTTTTCCAAATCCACAAGCACATGCGACTGTGCTTGTATATTCCCCTGAGCCCCAGAGTCATTGGAGGGAAATCACTTAGACGATTGCTCTGTAGCCAGAATCCAGACAGAATCTGTACTGTTCCTCTTGAAACTCCTTTCCAGCACCTAGGCATAGATGTTATCCTGGCAGACTGAGAAGTCTGATCCCTCAGTTTACCCTCTGGGTTAAAAATGGGGACCACAACCACTGTTTGCCAATTTAGAGATACTTCATTCACCATCCAAGCAACACTGAAAAGGGATGTCAATAATGTCACCTCAACAATAACCAGTGGATTTCTTCTACCCCTGCAGCCTTTCCACCTTGGAAATGCACTGCATCCTGGACAGGCAGGTAGCCAGTGAGTAAAATTACGGGTCTGAACCCCCTTCAAAACTTTCTAGACATGTAGAAAGGTAGTAAAATAATGTGTTTGAACCTCACACCTTACTGAAACTATTGTTTATTTGTTTTACACACTGCTTTCAATGGTATAATTGTAACTTATTTATATCAATATATATGATACATTAATAGCCTGATTGTATATACAATATATATGCATGCACTGGAAATGTGCTAACATTTTAAAACCCATTCTTTGTTTTACAAAATGACAAATAAAACTGATTAGATATGCTAATCTAGAGTGAAATTACTTGTTTAGGCATTAGGTGTTTACTGTAAGGGTGCATGTGGTGAACAGAGCAGATTAGGTAGCCTCTGTTTGTCCTCATGGTTTCTGCAACAGCTCCATCTGCTGGATGGTGGTATAACTACATCAAATAACTGATGTGCAATTCTTCAAATAATCAATATTCCAATGTCAAAGGGACCATGCATTGTATGCTCAGCTTATATTACTTCCGACACTAGGGGTCAGTCTGTATTCTAGTGGGGAGGTGGTGAGGGGGCAAATGAGGGACAAGGCTAAAATGCAAATGGCAGTATTTAAGTAAAGATGAACATTTATTGGGAGCTCTGAGCTTGTGTGATTTTCTTCTAAATGCACAGCACCATGGGCAAGTACAAACTGAAGAAATGTGAGCCTTTGGGCTAAGTGGATTGGCACTGTTTTCTGGTAACTTCAGCTAATTTTTAGTCGTTCCAAAGCAAATCTATACTGCAGTAGACAAAAAACTCAATACCAAGAACACCAAGATCGTACATGTGTTCTTGGCAATAGTGGTCTTGCTAACTTGCCTCCTAAGAATGAACTTGGGACATGATGAATCACTGTTTTTTGAGCGAGGATGCAACCAACACATCCTAGGTATTTGGGACTGGAGATTTTTACCATCCTGCGTATTTCTGTTCTTGAGCATTTGAACTGTCCTTCAACAATGGAAGATGATGTCAAACGGGTACACGAGAATGGTCAAGTAAGCACATCGATGGACAGCTCAGCACAAACTACGGCCAGGACCTGGGCACTCACCATGCTGAAGTTGTGGAAGACCCTGAGACTGGGAGTGGGTGGTGGGGCTTCCATAGGGATCTGCAGGAACGGCTTTATCTCCACATGGGGCTGGATCACAGTGGGGGTCTGCAACAATGCTGGGATGGCACCTGCACGGTTAATGCTACCTGCACAGGCAGAGTGGAGGGAGCAGAGAGCAGGAGTAAGAATGCAATACCCCCTAAATAATCAGGATCACCAACAGACTTACAAGCATATTTTCTTAGCAGTAATTTCTAGGAGAGATTAACTCTCCAGCTCCGCCCCCCTATCCATCCATCCATCCATGCCTTTTTCTCAGCTTCTTCCTTTAGCTTCAGGCTCCTCTCTCTGGGCTGGCTTGCTCCCAGCAAGTTACTAGGAAGCCCTGCCTTCTGAGAGTCGGCTGCCGTCAGCAGTGGAGTTTAGCTGCTAAAGTCACATTTAGCAAAGTGGTTCTTCCCTGGCTTGTCACTTTACTTCTTCATGTTGCCCACTACGCTTTCATCATCATCTGCCTGAGGACCAGCCTCCTATCAAAGGTCTGCAGTGAGGTGTGTAAAATAGTGGTTTTGGTGCTGATGCTTAGCGTAATTAAGCACATGGACTCAAGCATCAGTCAGGACCGTACTATAGTACCCTGCTATAAGGAGCTTGACCTTTCTTTAGTAAAATAGTGTCTGTCAGGTGCTAATAGAGGCCAAGTATAGAGAGCTCTCTTTGCCAGCATAGGCCTCTGTGAGCCAATGCTGAGAGCTCGCCACATGGCAGCTGGTGGAGACCCAGCCAACTGGTAGGGCCTCACAGTGGAATGCCTGCAATGCAGCATCTTTCACCACACAGTGGCAGATATGAGCTTCTACAGGCAGCTTGGGACTAACCATATGTATGTAACCCTTGACAGGGTTAGGACTGAAAGGCAGCTTTTAAAAGTCCATGGTGATGTAGAGAGGCCATAAGTGATTATATGAAGGGTCTTAAACCTGTGCGTGGCAGTTCTATGATAAAAAAATGAAACAAACCACTATTCAAGTTTTAATGTGTTATGCATTATTAATATAATGTTAATGGATGAAAGAAATCGTTTAAAAGAAAGTCTTTCTGGGAGTAATTGGATTGATTGAAAAGGGCAAATGTTATCCAGGTATCCACTGGAAAAATTTCCGGAACAATCCTGGGTAACTGCTGTCCTCCAGGTTAGCTTTTGTTTGTGAACACTATATGCATGGACTGACTCAGCGCATAGCAGGTACAGTAAATGTAAAGTGTTAGAGCTTAAGCTGGTGGTAGGCTTGTTCTCCAAAAAAAATCATGGACTCTGCCTCACCTTCACCGCCAGTGGGTGTAAATCTTTTCTGCCCCCTGCCTCCACTGAATTAAAACACATTTTGAGCATTGCCTTACACTCTAAATCAACCTGGCTGAGTTTAATTGTGTGCATGCTTGCTCATTTTTTCATTGATTTCTGTTGGCCTACTTCTAAGACATATTAAAAAAAAAACTGTAAAAACAGCTCACACACTTGGACAGACATCATAGTTTTACACCAACGTGAAAATCATTTAAACATAATTTTCTTTCCGAAACTTGCACAATATAAGCTATGGATATATTGAGTAATTTGGTATCTGGCTCAGGCCATAGTTACATTGCACATTTGGAAAGAATTTTGTAATTCAGACAATAAGAGTTTGACCTGTTGGAATGACACTGCTGCTTCAAGCTTCTTGTGTAAAGCATCACAGTCTCATGCACACAAAAATCCACACAGTTACAAACATGCACACAGGGCCACAATCATATTAGCAGATGAAGGCGATTCTTTTGTTAGGACATCCCCAAGGTCTCTTGGGGGTTTGTGGAAGTATTCGCTCATTAATTTCCAAATCATAAGAAATGGGGAAAGATATTACAGGACACAGAGAGAAAAGTGTGTCAAACACAAGGAAAGGGGAATGAAGGGTAAATGGAGTAAAGAAAGGAAAAATCATATAGAATCAGTGAATAGAGTAATAAAATTTAGGTCTTATCTAAGTCATACTTCCCGTTGTTGTCACTCAATGGCATTGCAATTTTGGTGTGACTCAAGTTTCAATTTTGGTGTGACTCACAAAACAGGTTGAGATCTTCACCCACACAATGCGGCTGTAAAGTTTGCAAAAAATAAGACATGTAAGTTTGAGTACAAGCTGACAAGGTCGAGTGTCGGATGCTGTCACTCTGGGGTGCTGCTTAAATTCAGCTGCTTAGAATGTGATCTCTTCTAGTTCATCGCCTTTAGAATGTTTCGGCAAAGTTCAAAAAAGATCTATTACTTTTGCGTTATCACGGTAATGGGATAAAGTATCCAAAACTGCTCTTTTCTTTGCTATCACTAAGTGGTGCTGCCTCAGTTTCAGTGCGATCTGTCACACAATTTGATCATATCTTCTTGTCCAAATAAGCTGACACACTTAAAAGGCGACATTACTGCAAATAGTCTGTAGAGTATTTCCTGCAATGGACTGCCATCACATCCAAGGTGTGTCTTTCCTGGGATTAGCTGCAGGGTCACCAAACCACCAGTATTAAAATGATATAACACTTTCAATTGGCAATTTCTCCTACACCTATATAACTAACAATTTTTTAACACACAGGCATGCATAGGACTATCAAAGAAAATCCCATTGCTATAACACAGTACTGCTAGTTACTACTGTTTGCATATAGCTGGCATATTATTGGTTCATAAGACAATGCGGTCCTTCACTGCAGATTCCGACACATGGACACAAGCCCATTACCAGCAGCAGGTCAAAATCGCCGTCATAAACCACAGGGCATCTGGTCTGTACTTCCCTTTGACAGCACGACAACATAAATCTTCATCTTCTGTTCCACTTCAATGCAAATGTTTGGCGACTAAGAGATCAGCAGCGCCTTCACTTTTCAGATTGCCTGAGAGGCAGCAGGAGGGGAGATGAAGTGTTCTATTGCGATCTGCCCTTCTCAGTAAAATAACCTTGCACAATCCATTATGCCTTTTTACACGGACGGAGACAAGGAACCATGTATCGTGCTGCAGAGTCTGTGCTTAGTTTGAAATTGCTCATTGTTTTATGATATAATGTTGGCAGACGAGGTAAATCGGGGATATAGTGGGAAGAAGGTCAGGAGAAATCTGGTGAAATCGGGAGTGTTGGCAGGTATGGATTTGCTACTGTGATCCGCCTGGCTTGCACCACGACACCCTCCAAACCAAATCAGATTTGAGAATTCAACAGCAATGCAGTATAATAGGTATTACTATTGGGCTTGGTATTGCAGCATTTAGAGTTTTAACCATCCATAATCGTTCAGTGTCACAAAGGGGGGTCCGGAGCTTACGGATACAAAGCAGGGAACCAGGGGCGTATCAAGCTTTTTAAAAGTGGGGGGGTTCTAGGATGGGGAAGTTAAGCTCCACTTGAAATGATCTCAGCCAATTATAATATAATTATAATTACGGCCAATTATATATAATTTCCTGCATCTCTACATTTTCTCTACATCTACACTATGCAAATAATAGTCTATCTTGCCCCACCTCTTCCTTTTGTGCATCCTAATATTGCATGACAAAAAGAGAATGATTGCTTCAAGACAAAGCTCTCTGACAGGTAGATATGATGCTGCACGCGATGGACTGAAATATAAAGCAATACACTTCCCTAACGTATATGGCAGTTACCCCAGAGCCCAGGAAAAGTAGAAAACAAATAATGATTAAATAAAATTAATATTAATATTGATCTGTGCTAAAAATCAGTACCTTTCTAACACGTTTCGACACGCAAGAGGCATAAAAAACGTGCGTCCGTCACCAAGGACGTGCATAAAAAATGTGCACTCAACCTGTCACGCGTCTGGCACTATGTATGGAAGGCCAAAAGGGTCATAAACGCCTCAATTTACGCACATTGTCTTTATGGAAAGCCATCAGGGGCAAAACGTGTAGGGCAATACGTGTTAGCACATTTTTAGACTGTTAAAAAACAAACAGTTTTTTGTGGATACAGCGAATGGCAGAACTTCTAATGGCAACACGCCTCTTGCGTGTTGAAACGCATTAGAAAGCTGCAGATTTTTGGCCCTTTTGGCTTGCCATATGAGCGCACCTTCTGCTTTCTCACTGTATGTCACCAATGTCATGTTTGTACACACCTATGTTATATGTCCGCAGTTTCCATAGAATAGCTCATGTATTTCGCGTATGTGTATAACAAAGTTAGTCATGCTGATCTGATACAAAACCGAAATCCTGCGAAAAAGCAGGAGGTGAGGCAGCCAGTACCTCTGCTTCACTTTACTTGTCATATTCCAGTTTGGCCTGCAGGAGTCACTAGTCACTTCGCTCCTCTCAAATGAGTCAATTCCTCACACCTGTCTCTTGTTGTGTTCATTATCACTGTATATACAGGTATGTGTCTCAAGATCCCCAGCTCTGTCATTATTGTCTTTTCAGATCCTGACAAGGGTTAGTGTCATTTTTGCTCTGTTTCCCTTTACTTTGTAGCAGTCTTTCTCAAACCAGTCCTTGGGGACCCCCAGACAGTCAATGTGTTTGCTTCATCCCAACTCCAAGGGAATTGGGAAAGAACAAAAACATGGACCACCTTGGGGTTCCAGAATACTGGTTTGAGAAAAACTGGTTTATAGTCTATAGGTGTGTGTGAAATCTCAGTGCCCAGTACCTTGCTTTGCAGTTCCCAGAACAGAGTTCCCCAAATCCATTCCTGGAGGGCCAGTCTGCACCACGGTTTGACGATTTTCCTGCCCAAACACACCTTTTTCAACTCACTAGCCAATTGCCAGGCTTATTAGCCGTGGCTGAGCAGGGAAATCTCCAAACTGTGATACAGATTGGCCCCTATTAGCTGTGGTGAAGACTGGCCCTTATTAGCTGTGGTGCAGACTGGCCCTCCAGGACTGGAATTGGGGAAACGTGTCCTAGACTCATCTTATTGTTTCTCCCTGCCTTTGTTTGACATCTCATGGTCCTTTTGTTTCCCAGTGATGTCCCTCAGTTTCCCTACATGCAACATTCTGGGTTTTCTCTTCCTCTAGTCGTAATAGATTGTGCAGTAACAAGTCAGTTTACCACATTCCTGCCCTGCTAGAGCTGCCCTAGTCAACCGCAGGTGACGTGACTTTGAAGATCAAAATGGTCTGGGAGCAAGTTCACTTATAAAGTGGTCAGTCACACAAGCTCACAGAAAGGGACCTGGTATTAATACCAAACCTCTAATCAAATATCTAATGGCAAGCCTTCCCAGAAGAATACAGGCTATCATACCAACGCCCTCGGTTTTGAGATCAGACAAGCTGGTGTCCACATACTTTTGGCCATATAGTGTATTTTTCTATTTAAAGTTAAAACCTGCCACCGGGGCAGCTGGGGGAGATTCCAGAACCAAAGCATGACAGTAGCGGAGGAAAAGTCCAATCCGCACCACAGTCATCATGCCATTATTGCAGTGCAATAATTCTTTGCACACATAACATTTCTTCAATGTACACTGACACAGAACAGCAGACCCTTTCCAGAACAGTGGAGACACATCTTCAGGATGTAAAGTGACATCAAAGTGTGTCTCTTAATTACGCATTGCAGCTTTTTTGTCCAAAAGCAGACAGATGTGTGGACATAGCAGTTTTTCAGCCTACATGCCATTCAGCCTTGTCTGTGTACCTTTCAGTCTGAGTTCATGCCCTTCTCAGTCTCTCTGTCTGTACAACTTTCAGCCTGTTTCTTTGTCCGTCCACCCATCCATCATCCATTCATTATCTGACGCTTATCTGGGCCAGGTTGCGGAGGCAACAGTCTCAGCAGGGATGCCCAGACGTCCCTCTCCTCAGCCACCTCCACACTCCTAGGGGGGACACCAAGGCATTTCCGGGCCCGTCGGCTGTTTCTTTGTACCCCCTTCATTCTGGTCATGCACTTAGCTGAGAAAAAGCTATAATTCATCCTGAATTCTGATAGAAATATGGTCTTAAGAATTTCTTTTACCAGTGACTAAATACCAAAGGATACTATCCAGTTCTAAGTGTGTCATTAAACCTTATGTATTCATTACTATGATTTTCCATAACATATTATGCATATAATGAATATCAATTTGCATTGACAAAAGATGCTTTTTATTACAGAAAAGAAAACTTTTCTGTCATCTGTTGCTATTAGTGACAGTTCCTACTGCCTTTAAACACGGCCCATGTAACTGCTCAGAATGACACACACATGTACAAACAAACACTCAATTACATTCACATGATTCATATACACCAAAGTCAACTGTCTGCAACAAGTAATTCTTTAAATGCATTACATCAGTAAATATAATGCATTATTTCTCCCAAAATTCCTCCAAGCAAGACTCCAAATGAGCAGAGGCATACTCCATGCTAATCACTGCCCATTGTCCCATGCTGAAAGTGGCTTTGCAACTGGGACCCAAAGCTACACTTTGGGAGAAATATGGCGGATCACATTCACTATATTTTTCTGGGCTTGTGACCAAATGCAGGTGGATCACCATCTCAGTCTTTAAAGGACTTCATATGCCCCCCTGCAGGGGTATCATGGTAGTGCAGTGGTTAGCACTGTTGCCTCACACCTCTGAGGCCAGGATTCAAGTTTCTGCCATAGCTCCATGAGTGTATTGCATGTTTGCCCCCTGTTGTACTCTGTTTCCCCCCTGGCTACAGAAAATGGATGGATGTATGTGCCTGGTGTGTCTTGTAAGACATGGCACCTGTGTTTTTACTGTTTTAACCCATCATTACACATACACAGTTTATTGAGCAACACAGAGCAACATGAATGAATTGTGAATGTGTCGCGGACAGTAATTTCACATTACAGTTTCTAAAAGGCGGTAAAGGATAATGTAAATGGAAGAGGAAAAGGACAACTGTCCACAAGAGGGTGCTGCTGAGGAATTTAGGTCATCCCTCGAGTTCAAGGTTTTGAATGTTCAGCTGCTCCAGCCTCAACTTTGTTACTGTTTTGCTAGGGAGTGGCTAAAATAAGTCAAAGCTTGTTTGCCCTTAATCATTTTATTCTAACAAGGTGTGACATGTGCTAGCAGAGACTGTTAAAGCAGGTAGCTGTGAGGCATGCATGTGCGTGTGTGGGTGCCGGGGCGTGTGGGTGTGCTTCATGTACGTGCATGCATGGCAATGCACAGCTCAAAAGCTGCAACGTCCATGCCACATACATCAACTCCAAAGCTGCAGAGTGACAAAGTGTTACCTTGTACACAATTAGCTACTTCTCTGAAGCCAAAATGCCAGCTGAATTTAATTGGCTTGTGAACTAAAATGAGACAGAAATCTGACTACCATGCATGTTTCAAAGGCTGTTACCCTCTGAATACCCCTAGTTTGGGCAGCAGTAAAGATATGGTATTAATATGAAGCTGGTGTTAATATAATGTCAAAGCAACCCACAAAGAATTTCAAGAACTGATAATCCATAAGGCAACTGTAAACATTTACAAAGTTACAATAGTGTCTCAAAGGTTTTTCTTTCAAATATATGAACTCAATATAAAAAACAAGTTGCATTAGTCAACTTTAATTAATACTTTATTGAATCCTGTGGGGAAATTCTCTTCCTCACCTTCCCCAACCTTGCTCCCTACTTGAAAGCAAGCTTGGCCTTGAAGGGCAGCCAGCTTGTGTGGCACCCAGGGAGCTGGGGGTTAAGGGTCTTGCTCAAGGGCCCACAGATGTGTGAAGGCTGGGCTTGAACCAGCAACCTTCCAATGACAAGCACTGAGCCACACTCTGCCCCCCAGTTGCTTGCTGTCCTAGTTTCTTCATTTGACAGAAGGAAACAGTTTTTACAGTGAATATGTCTTAGTAGGGGGGCGGCACGGTGGTGCAGTGGGTAGCACTGTCGCCTCACACCTCTGGGACCAGGGTTCGAATCCGGCCCAG
>JAODKL010000038.1:3832636-3849514 GCA_026780765.1 Petrocephalus schoutedeni
ATTAGTTAAGTTCTCCCCAAGCGAGCTTGATGGGCCGAATGGCCTCCTCTCGTTTGTATAGTTCTTATGTTCTTATAAGGTGCTGTTTGACAGAAGAATTTGTGAGCAATTGACACACCATCTTCTGTCCAGTGACCCATGTCCTGCTTACCAAGTAACTGAAGCATTATGCAAATCCAGATCTGCTCCTAGGACAGCCGCAGTCAGGGGATGGATGATGGAACAATCATTACGGATGGCCCTACAGTTGTGACCTGCTGGGCTGGCTACTTTGAGCAGCTGTTTAAAGCTGATCCTCCGGTTAGGATGTTGGGCATCCTTGAGTCCACAGTTGTTGGGGCTGGTCCTCGATTAGTAGTGAACCACCCAATCTCACTGAAGTTGCACAGGTAGTGAACCAGCTGAGGGTAGGGAAGGCTGCAGGGATCTGTGGTATCCGGGGTGAACTTCTGGTGGTAAGGCTGTCCTCCTGGCATTGCAAGCAATCTTTGCTTCCATTTAGAAGATGGGCGTCATCCCAACTGACTGGTAAAAGAGAATTCTCTGAGGGTGATCTGGCTTGCAGGATCCTCATTGCTGAGGACCCAAGCAGCTGAATCAGGCTAAGGGGACAACGTAACACCTGACTGCTTCAGATAGACGGCCATTTCCAGAGGGTGGGATTGGAAATTACATAATTTGTGTTATAGGTGGCTCCCCAATCTGACCTGACCTGATTAGTAAAGTATCGCTGTTTTATTCTGGAATTGGTCAGACATCTTCCTGAACAGTTTCACTATCAGCTTCTTCATTGCCAAATAATTTATACTCATAATCATAGAGAAACATAGAGAAAAAGTTCAGTAAACAGAACCAGTCAACCTTATATTTGACAGGCAAGGCAAGGCAAGTTTATTTATTTAGCAGAATTCAGACACGAGGCAATTCAAAGTGCTTTAGAAAGACAAGAATACACTCGAATAAAAACATCAGTCACATTTAAAGATAAGGGAAAAAGAAATAATAAATTAATTGAAATAAACAATTAGATGATAAAAATGATAAAAACCCAAAACAAACAAATGAATAGGTAACTGAAAAGAATTGTCAGAATCAATAATATTCCAGTTATTGACACTGGGCTACAAGGATCTGGTTACAGCCTCAACCAGCAGGTACAGTAAAAATCTAAAATAGACAAACAGCTAAAGAGCTGTGCTTCTGTTGGTCCCTTTTGCCTATTTTGCCTTAAAGTATCGCCTATCAAAGCTTACAATTAAAGTAAGCATCACAACACTGTACATGCAGAGATCAAAGGATGGGGAAGCTTAATTAAGGTGAACAATGTTTTTTGACCAATGACCCTAAGGATGGTTGAAGTTTACCTATTTCCTATGAAGAAAGATTTCTTTTGAATCCCTCATGATGATGTCTTGGCCCCATTAGCTTATGGACCTTTCCCCCGCTGCTCTGCAGCAGCAGGGCCCAGCTCTGAACTGTGAAGGTCACCCACCATTGTGCTATGGGATTACCCCAGCATGCTCGTGAAGGCAAAATTGGATACTCAACCTTGAGGCGGATGTCTGCTGGGACACTGCCTGGCTCAATCAAAATCTGAACAAGGGGGAGGGGGGAGAGACTAAGAGCGTAGGAGAAATTTCCCGAACACGTATGCGAGAGATGGGGAGAGAAAACCTGCCGGTATGCAAAGAGAGCATAGGGACTAGGAGCGAGAAACTGAAATGATGCACGGGACACTAAGATACACACACTCCCCTATTAGGTTAGGAAAGGGCCAAAACACTGTACTTATGTCCTTATAAACCATAATGCATCACATGTCCCGTGTTAGATTATAGTGATATATGTTATAACACTGAAGTATAGGCGGGGGGCGGGGGGCAGGAGAACAAGATGAACACTGACAAGGTCAACTTTTTGGGAAGGATAGTGAAGGAAGGCACTAATGTAGGGCTGTGACATTAAGCTGAAGTGACAGTATGATGTAGAGGGGAGTGTGACTCACTCAGACACAAAAATAAAGCAAGTATTCATGAACATGAATCGCCTGATACAAATCTATAAGGCCTATGGTGCTACAGTAGGAGAGGTGGCACACATTCAGCTTTGCACTGCAGGAAAACATTAGCAGTGTTAGGCACATTTCAGGCAGTCCCTGGGTTAAGAAAGTCTGACTTATGGACAATTTGCACTTACGAATGGAATGAAGCTTATTATATAAAAAATTAAAAGTTAAAAACAATGGTTTGTAATAACAAACACACGCACTACTTTGCGATGCTCAAGAAGACATTGTGCGATTACATTACCATATGTAGTTTCTTTTATTAGAATAATAATAATAATAATTATTATTATTATTATTATTATTATTGTTACTATGACAAGTAAATCATAGCAAATGAAATCCTAATCAAGTCATATCTAAGATGAACCAGGAATACTTCTATGGTCATGTCACTGGTGGAGGATTTTCCACACGTCACATCACTTGGAATGTTATTCCCTGTATCAGATAGCTTTTATCAGTACTATGTGTATCAGGCCCTTCTTGGCACTGTGATGAATTGTGCTTTTGAATGACATTTGCCAGTTCCAGAAAATACAGCACTGCATCTTAAAGGTAGTTGGAAGGTGCGTCATGGTAGGTTAGGTTTCTGCCAACGTGCTCCTCCTCCAGATTGTTCTCAGCTTTAAGTCCTCCTTATCAGGCTCTTTTTCCACACCCTTTGGCACTCACACACCTCTTCCTACCTATTTTCATGCCCCTGGGGCAGAACTGACTATAGACCCACTCCACCACACCCCTCCCCACCTCACCCTACCCCTCCCTGGGGGCAATCAGTGTTAAAACTTTGGAGCCAGGTGTGCATACCAGACGCCTATCAATGACCATCAGGAACTAGCTTCTGGGTCAGCCGCTTCCTTGGCCCCACATCCAAAGCTTTTCTGGCACAGTGTTAAAAGCTCATTATCAATGCCCTAGCGATGCATGTGTGTCTCAGGACAGGCTTGAGCACAGCCTGGGAGTTTGACTTTTATTAGCCAGACTTGGCTCAGGTATGCACTACAAATACCATGAAATCACAGCAGCTGGTACAGGCATTTCAAACTATTTGAGACAACATTTCAGAATGTGCAGCGCTTCATAAATTGAATGTCGTCCCATTCTACATTCAGTGTCATTAACTAGTGTGATTTTTGCAACATGGTGATAATTTGTGTGTACAGTACATTGACAATTAAAAGGATGATATCATTCATATCCTCTTTTGATGAGGTGCTGATTGTTGGGAGCTTACCAATATACATTGGGCTCGGAGGAAAAGTTTTTACCCCTAGGCCTGTTATCATATCAACCCTCCACCCCCTTTCTAGACCTTACTTTCCTCAGCTGTGTTTCAAGGAGAATTGATTTTTTTTTGTAAACTGAAACCTTAGTGCGACAACAACAGGGCAGACAAAAAACCAATCCCTCTGTGAATCTCCAGCAAACCATTTTCCCAGGACAAAAGCAGTCTCCTGGTGATGTCATTGCGCTTTAAGCACCATCTGTCCAGGAAGGGATTGAATTTGGTATAGCTACTGTTGAGAATCTACTATGCTTAAACATTCTGTTTGAATATGCTTGGATATTATTCATTAGGTTTGACACTTTCCACAGAGTAACTTAGATAATTATTTTGGAAGAAAGTCTTTCTTGTATTTGTGCTGTGCAATGACCTTTATGAGAAAAGTCTCGTATCCGTGTTTCAACTAGCACAGCTCAACATACATTCAACTTTGGCCTAACAGCAAACACAAATATTTCTGTTACAGGACAATCTGATGCTGTGTTCACATAGCGAACCGTTCTTGTCACGTCCCTCCCATCCGATCCTCCTGTGTGCCATGCCCCCTTGGTAACCTCATGTGGAATTCCTGCCTTCGCCAGCTGTCTCTCATTGCTTGTCGTTAGTCCAGTGTATTTTAGTCGGCGTTCGACTATGTTTCCCCAGTCCTGCCATTGACGTTACGTGCCATCCTTGCACTGCTCTGTGCTCAATAAAGCCCCAAAAGGGATCGCACAGAACTTCCGCCTTCGACTATTCTCTCGCCGTTTCCCATATTGTGTCAGAATGACAGGACTCAACAAGAAGATGCCTTAGCTGACCAAGGCGGACTACCTCAGTCTATTCAATGAGACCGTCTATCCGAGCTCCGCGAGGACTCCACGGCTTGCGCCCTAGCGGCGCGCAATCGAGACATTTTACATTGTACCCGGGAATGGACGGCTCCCTCATGGAGGAAGTCCGGTCCAATTTGCTGCAGCTCCGGAGCGGGGTTTCCGAGGCGATGCCTGAGTTCGCCTGCTCGATGTGCATGTCATCCGGGCCTTCGTTGTCGCCGGCCTCTTTGCCCAGTTCCTCTCCTGAGCCCACCTCATCACCAGGTTCCTTGTCTGGTCCCGTCTCGTTGCCTGGGTCTCGTCATCCAGCTTCACGCCCGGCTCCTCGTAAGAGTCTTCCTCCCCATCCGGCTCCTCGTCTGAGTCTTCCTCCCCATCCAGCTCCCGTTCAATCACCTGAGGTTCCTGCACCCGAGGTTCCTGTACCCGAGGTTCCTGCACCCAATCCTTCACCACTCCTGGCAGTGGTCCCACCTCGGTTTCCCGGAAGGGATGGGGACATCTGTGCCAGGGACAGTTCCCGCCTGCCCTGCCCCCTGGCTCGGCCTCATCCCCTGTGGCTCATTGGGCGCCTGCGGGTCCTCCGGCTCACCCTGCAGCTGCCGCCTCTTGCCCGGTGGGGTTCCCTCGGGCTCCCCGTTTTCCCCCGCCCTCTGCTTCTTCGCCCCCTGTTTTTACACCTCCTGGTTTTGCTCCTCCTGCCTTTCTGCCCTCTGTGTCTGCTTCGCATCCCTCTGTCTCTCCTGTGTTCACTCCTGGTCCCTTTGTTCCTCCAGTTGGTGTTTCCCCTGTTCTGCTGCCCCTGTGCTTGTTTGCCCTGCCCATGGTGTGTCAATTTTTGTCCTGGTTGCTTCCGTTGTGCCTGTTCTGTGTGTCTTTCTTGTTCCCGGTGCCCCGTTGATGGTCTGTTTTGTTTTCCAGGTCCTCATCCCCGGTCTGGTCCCTTCACCTGCCTTTGGCGCGCCTTTGGGGGGGGGGGGTGTTACTGTCACATCTCTCCCTTCCGATTCTCCTGTGTGCCACGCCCCCATGTTAACCTCATGTGGAATTCCTGCCTTCGCCAGCTGTCTCTCATTGCTTGTCATTAGTCCAGTGTATTTTAGTCTGCATTCGAGTACGTTTCCCCAGTCCTGTCATTGACATTATGTGTCATCCTTGCACTGCTTCGTGCTCAATAAAGCCCCAAAAGGGATCGCACAGAACTTCCGCTTTCGACTGTTCTCTCGCCGTTTCGCATATCATGACAGTTCCTTTATGCACACTAATCCCCCTGGGTGAAAGATGTATGCAGGACTGCAAGTCACCTCACATGGGGAATAATAATGCAGAGTTTTCCTTTGCTGGTAGCTGGTTTTAGCTGGTTTTCACTAGTTTTAGCTGGTCTAAGATGGTCATATTCCAGCTCTTACTACTTTTTAATGGTTTATTTGGGTGGAACACAAGCTGGTCATGCTGGTATGACCTGCTCAACCATCAAACCATTATGTAAAAACTTACTTCATTAGTTGGTCAATCAGCTTAACCAGCTTAATCTGCAGGGTTGGCATGGATATAATGGTGATACATTGGCAGACTTCTAGAAAATGTTTTTGCCCACAATGGTCTACCTTCTCCAAAGCCACAGCAACACTGCTAATGACTTTGTGTTATGAGCATGAGGGTGAGCATAGTGTCTGTTGGCCAGATTATTTAGCCACACAGAGAAGAACTTGTGTCCACTGGCTTCATTAAATGTGGCATTCCCAGCCAGAGCAGGGTAAGACATTCCTGCACTTGTGCTGTATTTCATCATAAGGCCATCAAAGATGTGGGATGAGTAGCATGTAAAATAGCTTCAGCCTGGTTTATGCAATGAAAAGAGACAAGGCACCACAGCAGCTGCTCATTAAGCTGAACCACGTTTCTCTGTCTACGTCTATGAAATCCTGCCAAGGCTTCACTTTAAGTCAGGCGGCTTAGGTCTTGCACTCCTAGTGTGACCGAGCTGCCTGTTGCAGTCCTAAATTAGAGGCCGAAAGAGGAGGCGTCAGCACTGATTATTTGCATAGTACCATTGACCTGGGCTGGGTCCACACACAAAACCTCCCAATTCATACATCCCCAATTAGATGCACATTGTATTCCATCAGACCTGCTGTCAACAGGCCTGTGATGCACAGCTGGGCCAGCATTTCGATCATGGGGTTAACAAGGGCCTACAGGCTGGGACGACAGAAGAGAGAAGTGGGATATCTAAGGGCCTTGCTGCCTACATTGATTATACATAAAAAAGTGCATATTTGTGGCAATGCTACATGAACCAGCTTGATTTATCAAATGATAAATGCATTAAGCAAGGTAAGAAAATCGCAGGAAAGTAACTCTAACCTAGTGCTAGTCTGTTTCATAAATATTAATCAAATTATTAATGCAAAGCAAAGAGAGGCTTTTACTACTTTATGAAGGATAAGATGGGGCCTTCTGCTGGAATGTTCTGACTCATTTTGACTTCATTTTCTACTCCGAAAAGGGATTTGCTTTGAGGCACTGGGGGGGATTTCGGTGTGGGGCATGGGGGAGAAAAAGGCCATCAGAAAAACGAGCAGAGATGGGGAAGGGGGGACGAGTGAGTGAGGGGAGAAGAAAACAAGCCACTCAAAAGGTTTTCTATGCTCCCTTCAGATCCCTGGCTGAATGCGCATGCTGAGAGGAGCAGAAGCGAGGAAACGAGGCCATGGATGGATGGATGAATAGAGAATGCAAGGCCGTCACGCGGGCACATAATGAAGATTATCTGAACTCACAAGCAGACTGGCCCCAGTGACAGGGATGGACAAGCATGGCATCCAGAATGGGTAAATACTGAGGACCAGGCAACCGGCATTAGAATGGGACACAGTTCCAGAACACAGCCTTGGCAACTGTACTGACACAAGTGAAGCAAATCTCCAGCCCTCTGGTAGAGAAGATTTTTTGCATATGTTAATGTATCCCAACACACCCATGTAAAGCGCTCTGGGACAACTCTGTTGTGAAAGGTGCTATATAAAAATAAATTGAATTGAATTGAATTCAAGATGAGCAAATGGGACGAGGCTGTAGGGAAGGCGATGTGGGATGTTAATCTAACCTGGGAAGCATTTTTACCCAAAATGACTTTTGCTTGCCAGTCTTATTAACTTATTTATTTTAAACTGTAACAAATTACACAGCTGGTCACCCCTTATGGATGCAACACTTTATTGAAGGGACACAGTTGAGGACAGCCCCTAAGAGATATGGAAATAAGACCTTTTGGCTCCCAGTTGCTCCCTTAACCAGCACAGCACCCACAACTCCAAGTTCGTGTAAAACTCTGCAGTAGAGTCACTGACACCAGGCCTCCGTGCTGCAGTTTTTCTGTGTTTCTCAGCCTTTTCAGTTGATGCTGAGGCGGGATGGAGATGCTCTCTCTCCTCCTGACTCCTCCTTGCCTGCCTCCCCCTGCATCACCCTCTTCCTGCCCTTACCTTTGAAGCTACAAAGAGCGATGTGTCATCAGTGCTGTCAAACGCGAAGGAATAGCGGCCTTTTTATTTTGCAAAAAAATATACATACAGTTCCCTGAAGAGAGACTCCCTCTTCCTGCCATCACATGGCGTAGAAACATTGACAGAGAAAGTGATTTAGCTCAAGGTCATAATAATTTTTGACTGGCAGAAGGACTCTGTCTTCCTGTGTCTCACACGCGGCGCACACACAAATTAATTCATAGACTGGAATGACTGTGATAATTCTGTAACACACAGTAGATGATGCACAAACATTACGAAACAAATAGCATCATTAGCATCCATACAGCAAAAGCCCACTCTCTGGGATCTATGGATCTATGTTGGAGAGTTTTGAAAATCCCACTGCCCTGCAGAAACGCAAACTGATCAAATACTAGATAGAAGGAGACGCATACATGAGAAAACTTGCTAAAAGAGAATGCCAGCTCCCTCAAGCATTAGAGAATTCAGAGCTTCCATTGTTTTTCCACCTGTCAGATGAACAAATGCACATCCTATTAAAATAACTAACAGCTAACATCTGCTCAATTAAAGCTAAACATTTCCTTTTTACTTTCTGTTGCTCTGAATTACGTACAGGTTGCAAAGAAGAATATGTTCTGAAATGGTTCATAGACCAAACTACTTGTCGAACTGTATTTTTTCAAAAATACTTCTCCAGATGGACTACAGAAACAGAAATTAGCAGCTCAGCAGATGTATTGGGATGCTGCAGATGACTAGGTGCAAACAAAGGGTATTACACCTGCATCTACTGCCGGTGATTTTGTGTCGCATTCATTTAGCAGAGAAGTGGACAGGTGACCTTGCAGGTTTACCGATGCTCTGTGAGAGAGTCTGTGAGAGATGCTGCAGGTGTAATTTGGGTTGTTTGATCCACAATAAGGGTCCCTGTCAGTGAGCTGAAGAGTGGCGGATTCAGGGACCAAAGATGATCATTAACAGGCCTTTTCTCTTTCATCCCTCCATCATAGAGTGTGGGAGCAAAGCACATAAAACACTGGGGAGCACAAACAACAGCACATAGACAGAACACACACACACATACAACAGCACATAGACAGAACACACACACACACATACAACAGCACATAGACAGAACACACACACATACAACAGCACATAGACATAACACACACACATACAACTGCACATAGACAGAACACACACACTCAACAGCACATATAACACACAGATACTGTAGACACACACACATACAACAGCACATAAACAGAACACACACAACAGCACATAGAACACACACACACACAAACAACAGCACATAGACAGAACACACACATACAATAGCACATAGACTTAACACGCACAGTTACAGACACAAGTTACAGACACATCACAAATACAGATGACACACATCATGGACACAAGTCATAAACTCACACATACATCACAGATACCGATTAATCACAGGATGCACAGGATACAGGATGCACACTGTTCAAAGTCAGGTTAAATGCAGTAGTGAGACAGGCCACACTCGGGCACATACAGAGACAGACACAAGCCCACTTATAAAACGCAGAGCTAGAAAGCATGCCTGCAAATACTCAGGACATGCAACATGCAAATGAGAATGCACACACACATAAACACATGCACACACATGTGTGCATTCACATCTGGGACAGTGGTAGCCTAATGGATCTGCAAGAATGCTTGTGATTGGAAGGTTGCTGGTTTGATTTCCCCAACCAGCAAGGTACTGTTCTCTACGTGCTAAATAATAGCTGTTAACTGCTATGTCACATGTGGGTTAAATGTAGAGGACCCATTCTTTGTTGTTATGCTGTCGTGTGTCAACAGTAATGACAATTAATCAGTTTCATATCTTTGTGGGGACAATCCATTCATTTCTGTGGACAAAACCCTAATCCCAACAATGACACCCTTAAACCATACCTAGCCATTAACCATGAGTAAACAAACAAAATGCAAGACTATTTTGACACTTGTCTTTTTTGATTGCAGTCAAAGAAATTTTTTTTTTATAAAATTATTTTCCCAATATGTGGACAGAGAAAAATGGTCCACACAACGTAAAAAAACAGGTTTTTATCACATTGTGGGGGCTTTTGGTCCCCATAATATATTCTCTATGTGATCTACACACACACACGCATGCGCGCAGAAAATGAACAGAAACTCACTGTGCAGGGTAAGTAGAAACAGGCCAGATAAAGGCTGCATAAACACACATGTACAGTACTTGGACAAACACACAGCAGAAGGCATACAGATTGCAGACTCAGACTGCCATGGCTGAGCTGCAGAGAGGGGGGGGGGGGGCACGCGACTTCTCACACCTGGACTGTGCTGCAGACGCTCAGCCGCCTGCACATGCGAGCCGATGCCCCTGCCGGGCTCAGCTTTTACTGTCGGCTCGCTCCAGGGGTGGTGGTGTGGGAGCAGATGGGGGTGGGGGGGCGGCTGGTGTGTGAGGGGGCAGAGAGGGAGGCAGATATGTCTGGGCACGTTTTGCAACAACACGGCTTGCCAGGTCTGAAGTGTGTACGCTCGATCACATTCAGCACCACGAGGGGTCACGGCTAAAGGTGGGTAAAACAGCCCCGGGTAGCAGTGCTGGCATCGTATAAAGGACTACGGCACGATGATAGAGAGCGATAGGCAGAAAGAAATACTACACGGACAGCATGATATCAAAGAGCAAGCCTCCAAAGGTGTGTGCTGTGCCTGCAGTAGAAATAGTCAGAAATCTATCTATAATCTGTGATCCTTCCTCCTGTTTTCTGCACATGAAAGTGACCTTGGCTGGCTGCCGAACCACAATTTCATTGTGCAGCTGTCCCACGGCTACCTGCTTCAATCATATGCTTGGCTATAGGCGGAAAATATCAAGAATAATAAGGTTCAGAATAATTCAGGCGTAAAGATAGAAACCTTATTATTCTATTCTTGAATTTTATTTGTGAAATCTAAGGCAAAAAACACGAAAGCCAACTCAGTTTTGTGGATGCAACAATAATCTAATTCCAGACCTGTTTATTGCACTTACCTGTTATACTCTAATTGCACATCCAGTCACTGAGGTGTATCTTGCAGTTCTGCTCGCTGACCCAGTGGCATGAACAGGGTCTCTGAGACTGATTTTGTGAATGAACTGTCTCCCTCCCACATATCCAGCCGTTACACTAGTGACTTTTAACCAAAAATCTGTTTTCTTTGGAGAAGCATAACAAGTTGTTCTAGCATGTGCCAAACTCACCCAAAATCATGCCTTCACTCCTGAATGTGGTCCTCGGTCTCCTCCTGTAACCAGTGTGTGCCCCTTCCCGTTCTGGGGCGCCAAGTATTCTTCTCCAGTAAGCCTTGTGTCCAGGAGACGCTGGCCGAACAGCAAGAAGCAGACAGGGGAGAAGGACATTTGCCTCTCCACTCGCTGAAGACGACGGCAAAGAGCTCCTGCCTGCGGGCTGTGAGTGTTTTAGAATTGTGTTTATCTCTGTGTGTATCAGGTATGCATGGGGCAGGAATGTGGCAAGATGGAGGTGGGGAAGAATCAGTGCGAATATTATCCCCTGGTGAAATCTTAATTAAATCTGCTCCAGAACAAAAACAATGTGCCAAGATCCTCCAGATAAAAACAAAAACAAAAATATCAAACAGACGGGCAAAATCTCGTCAGCATGAACTTTAAAAGGTACATGAGGTTTGCCTGAAACCAAACATAAACCTAGGTCCTGCCCCTGCACTCTCCCTGGCTTAGCACATAGACACTGTCTCTCTGCCTGCTTCTTGTGTGTGTGTTTTTGGGGCTGGGTATAACCTAAAGGCACCTTACATGTCTGTGCTCTGATTGGTGGCACTCCCGACCAATTGGAATGCGAGCTGCCGCTTGTCATCCTGCAGAGTTTAAGTCATGGAGTAGACAGCGCAGGACAAATAATGCCACTATTTCTCTCCCACACCCCCCAATCTGTCCCACTCCTCTCTCAGATTCTTAGTGTGTCAGGGTTTAAACACACCTGTAATCCTTGCATTTTTTTTACCAGTGCACCACTGCTGCTGTTTTGTTCTCTGTAATATTGCACCCGTTCAGAGTTTCAATCTTAACATGTTTGTCCCCTTAATACTCCTCCTGGCGACTTTGCCGCATCATGTTCTTATTCTATAGCCCTCCCACATACCATATGAAGATTAATATAGATACAGAGGGGAAAGGAGAGTGGGGTTAAGGAGAGGGAGCGATGGAATGTGACCTGACAAAGTGGTGAGGCTGGGGGATGGGGGAGATCTCAGGGAGAACTCAAAGCGGCAGCCAGGCCAGGCGCGATGGGAAGATGCCAGGAGGGCACCTGGAGGAATCACAGGGACAGAGAAAAAGAAGGAACTGACAGGCTGGACTGTGGGGTGGGTCAGGCACTGAGGAGGCTGAACAAAAGTCTCTGACTGACTAATGAGGGGGGAGCCCAGTGAAGCAGGCAGCCGAAGAGTGCAATCCACGGCACGGACATTAAAACAGACGGGTGCGGACTTCAGCGTCGCCATTTCAGCTTTTTTGGTAAAATTAGAGCTTCAAGCTTTTTTTCAGGGGTAAATAGCTGAAAGCCAGCTTAACAACCAAGAACGGACCTCTCGAAACAAGAATCTTCTCAGGCAAGATAGCCGCAAATACACGCATATGCACGAACATGCATGGACATTGAGAGAGACACATAGGCAACACAAAGACATACAGGCAGACACAGAAACACACCAAGGGCATAGACAAAGACAGACAGGAGACACAGAGACACACAGGCAGACACAGAGACACACAAAGGGCACAAACAAAGACAGACAGGAGACAGAGAGACAGACAGGCAGACACAGAGACACACCAAGGGCACAGACAAAGACAGACAGGAGACACAGAGACACACAAAGGGCACAAACAAAGACAGACAGGAGACACAGAGACATACAGGCAGACACAGAAACACACCAAGGGCACAAACAAAGACAGACAGGAGACACAGAGACAGACAGGAGACACAGAGACAGACAGGCAGACACAGAAACACACCAAGGGCACAGATAAAGACAGACAGGAGACACAGAGACACACAGGCAGACACACAAAGGGCATATACAAAGACACACAGAGACAGACAGGTAGACACAAAGACACAGAGACACACAGGCATAGAGACAAACTAAGCGCACATACAGTACAAAGAGACACAGGCAGACACACACTCGTTCTGCAATGTATATGTGAACCTGAGGGCAAAGAATTTCCCTCTCTCATCTATCGCTCCTCTTTTTGTCCCTCCCTCCCTCTCCCTCTCTCTCTCCCTCTCTCTCTCCCTCTCCCCCCCCCCCCATCTCTGGCTTATCCAGTGAGTCACCGAGCAGTGCAGTGAATACTAAACAGCCATGCTGAAGCTCCCTGTACAGCCAATCACTGTAAGGCTGTAGTAGCATGCACACCGCGTCCCTCACTGTGCCAGAGCGCAGAGACAGTCCTCTGCAGATGTGTTTATTGTTTACACTTCACATACAGACATTCCTGTACCTGCACTTTTCAGCATAGAGCCAGGTGTTTGCATGCAGTCTTTAACACTGATATAGTACACGCAGTTACTGTCCATTGGAGATGTTTGATTTTATATACGGAGTGGAGTTCACCTTGAGTTGGCATCAGTAATTATGGGAAAGGTTGTCGTGTGCTCTGGAAGCTAACCGCTAAAGCGCTGTCCATGCTGTCGGGCCTAGACCCTAATGGATGTCAGGATGAGAGAAGGAAATCGGAGCACAGGGATTCTCCCCTGCCCTGGGGGGATGGGGGGTGGGACAGCAGAGGGACAGCCGCGGGAGGTGATCAAAGACCGGGAGAGTTGAAGGAGACACCAGTTTTGGGTGCCATTACACAGGAGCTCAGGCTGTTCATTCACGTTTGTAAGAAGTGCTGCCATATTGCATTACATCATAGCAGCATAACAGGCCTTTATCCAAAGCCACGCGCACCTTCACCCATCCAGCTGGGCAAGGCCTCCTCTTTCAGCTTCAGCTGGGACCCTCAACTTGTTCAGAACCACCGTAAATCCTAGGAAACTCGGCATAAGGCAAATACAGTCTGTAATGGGTCTGCTGACCCGCAGTGATGATAGAAACAGGCCTCAAATTCCATGTTGTGTGGGATTATACTGCCCTGTCAGTTACACATAAAATAATTCCAACTGGCTGCTTCGTAGGCTTTAATTGCTTAAGTGAGATGGGAATGATGGTGCCATAAATAGGTGTCAAAATCTACTTTTCCCCACTGGCGCTGACCAACAAACTACCAAAGGATTTGCTCCAGTACCTGCTCCAGGGCCTTTACACTGCTAACTTCTCCTCCACTTCTCTGCACCTGGATATTGGTCACACAATAAGACTCTTTTGGAAGGACCTAGACAAGAGCAGATACGGCAAAAAAGACAGCCACAAAGAGCCTCTCATGTTCTGAGCAGGAACACAGCCAAGGTGATGTGTTTATGAAAAGTGGATGTCACCAGAAGGTGGTGTCAGAGGTGGGTGCCGAACATAATGCTGGCAGAGCAGCGGCTTGGTAAACAGAAGGCTTCCCTCAGAGGACAATCTCAGAGATGCAGGCTCAGGTTGGCTAAAGGTTCTTTGGCGATGGGTAAAAATGCTGAAATAATAAATCACATAAAATTTGAATAATTAATAACTTACACCACAAAGCATGTACATAAATGGTTGTTAGGTGGTGGTAGGCTCCTGTTAAAATTAAAAAGCAGAGAGGGAACCTCTTTCTTTTAGGATCTCCAGAGATGTGCTGGTATTTCAAATATAACCCCAGTTCTAAAATCTTAAAGGATAACACAGCCCTCTGCTGGTACAGAAATGTCATTACAATGCAATGATCCAAATGACCCTCAAAATGAGTGTTCTGTTCTTCTTCTCCCCCCTCTTGCCAGCTTGATTCTACTAAATCTGATTTTGCCTGCCAGCCAGTAATGTTGTGAAAATGCACTATGCAAATAAAAGTCTGGCCTCCTTTACAATATCAGAGTTCCTTTGAAATGGAACTCTGTAGAGCTGCTTCATTGGATGCAACAGTGTTTCCATTTAGAACAGGTTGTACTCAGTGATTTCATACTGATCTAGGTAGTTTCTAATAGTTAGGAATAGGTGATTTCTGTTTGGTTACCACAGCAAAAACAATGGAGTTTGGACTGCTTGAATGACTTCCGTGTTAACTGTTTTGCAAAAGGGTGTGGAAAATGTGTCAGTCCAACAGGAAAGGGTTAATACATTTGCAAGAGGTGTCTTCTGCTCTGCTGAGATAGTGACGATGAAACCCGAGTGGATCCCAGTTTCTTAGGCAGGTCAAAGACTGTAAATCAGATATGCAACAGTGTGATTCAGTGAACTTTATTTTTTGTCCACACACACACACACAATATCTACTGTATTACATCCAAAAACAAACAATCAACGGCTCAGTTGGACTGGCCTGATCCATTCTATCCTCAGCATTTGGCCATAGATTTTCATCAGCATCACATCGGATGTTGTCCTCTGCCATAAACAGAGGAAAGAATCACTTAGAGTGTCTTATCCAGCCCTGGGAGTCCTCTGCAGTTATGTCCATACACCCAGCCGCCACGGCATCTAGTAATGACATATGGTCATGTGGGCGGTGGTCATACACTTTCCATCTCCACGCAGAAAAAAATTCATCAGTTGGTTTTGAGGTTGAGGAAAGGTGATTAGGGTGGCAGGAATACTGGCATCATCCTGGGGTGGTCTGTACACCATGCAGTGACCTGTCGAGAGTGGCGAAAGGCCACATTGTCCCATACAATCGCAGAGGCTGGTGAATTTTGCCTTTCTCGATCTCTTGGGGCAGTAAGTTTTTCCCACAGTTCATCAAGAAAAGTAACCAGGAGGGCTGTGTTGTTTTGGCCAAATACAGCCTCGTGCAGGTGCAGTCCTTCTGCAGATATTGCTGCACAAATAGTGATGTTAGCTCCCCTCTGGCCTGGAGCATCAATGGTGGCTCTTCTTCCTATCACCTTTCTTCCACGGCGGCGGTGTTTTGCCAAATTGAAGCTTGAGCACTTTTGCACCTGTAGAGAATGTCACCATTGACTGTCACACTCCCACCTACCATTTCATATTGGCACAGAAAAACAAATCATGCAAAGACCTTCTGCAGCACCATCTACTGCAGCCTGTGAAAAGTTTCCTTGGATTGCTGGCCTCCCACAATTTCTGACATTAAGCCTCCATCACTGCTCCATGTCAACTGGACAAGTGACACCCATCACCTAGTGCATCCAGAGCAGGCCGGAGCAGATATTCCAGTATCGCAGCTGAATAGTCACTGGACAGTAGGACTCATTGCTGGAACAGATGAATACATTCAGCTAAAATTCAGATCAATTATACCTTTATGTGAAATCAGTTTTCATAGTTAAATTGAAAAATTTAAGAATATCGTATGACCTTGTCCTTACCTGAGCTCCATACCAACTGCTCTGCCATCTTTCCCCACTTCCTTCTCTTCCAGGATCCAGCAGCATAACATTATAGCAGATTTCCCAGAAAGACAGCTGGTTCTCCACACTAATGAGCGAAGGCATTGCATTCTTACAGGCACTCGCATACTATAGTAAGTCAAAGAGGAACAAAAGCATAAGCTAGAGAGGTCCTGATGGTGGAGGCTGCCGCTGTCAGGAATGTACAGCACACTATGTGATCAGGGACATTTATCCTTTGAGAAGGAGAGATCCATATCACTGGCTATCCCAAACTCCCCCATTTCAGCCTTTCTCCATCTCCATCTCTCTTGCCTACTTTTTCATTACAGTTGTCCCTCAGTTATCGCGTTTAATCTGTTCCAGACTCTACCGCGAAAAGTGAATTTCCGCAAAGCAGGATTCTTTATTTATAAATCCAATATTTTCGTAGTTAGAGTATAGAAAACTTGTTTATGACCTTCTAAATATGGTTTTTAACATTACTATAGGCCTCCAGACATGAAACAAAACCCTTTAGTCACCATAACACTTGTATTACCCAATATATTAGACAAAAGACGGGGGGTCGGGAGCCTATCCCGGAAGCTACGGGCACGCGGCAGGGAACAACCCAGGATGGGGGGCCAGCCCATCGCAGGGCACACTCACACACCATTCACTCACA
>JAODKL010000038.1:3851247-3875154 GCA_026780765.1 Petrocephalus schoutedeni
TGATCCAAAAATTTAAGAAAGATGGAAGTGCAACCATCTTACAGAGACGTCCAGGCCATCCACGGAAGTTAACATCTTGACAGGAGCGTCTTCTGATGAGAAGGGTTGAAGAAAATCACCATGCAAGTTCACTGCAGTTAGCTAAAGCAGTATAAAGCCAAACTGGAGTGACAGTTTCCTGTGACACCATACGGCGCACACTGCAGAGGAATGGCATGCATGGGTATCGTCCACGAAGGAAGGCTCTCCTAAAGCCCATGCACAAAAAAGCATGCCTAGAATTTGCTAGGGCCCATCCTGAAAAACATGAAGACTACTGGGACTCTATACTCTGGAGTGATGAGACAAAAATTCAGCTTTGATCACAATAACTGCATATTCTGTGATAAAGAAATGGAGACTACAGATCACATATTTTTGTTTTGTTTTTATAGCAATACTTTTTTGTGATGTATGATTGACTTGAAATGTTTTTTTTCTCTCTCCCATGTTTGCAGAAATTATATTAAAATTGCAATCATAATGGAGGGTAAGAAAGTTGAATTTCTATTAAATAGTTTATTTTAGGGATTTTTAAAAATTCATAACCGTACTGAGACACAACCTTTACTGGTGGTCTTTATAAAAGAACTAACACTGTACAGCAAATCAATTAAAAGAAAAATGTAAAAGAAAACGGCAACTAAATTACAGGATATTTTTCATGCCTTCAAAGAGATCCCTTAGCTATTTTCTGTTGAATGTTTATACTGTGTAATCCATTTTGTGTAAAAAAAAAAACATACATGATGTACTTCTTGCCACATGATGTTGTACAATTTCTACTTTTTATTACTATTATTATTATTATTAATAATAATAATAATAATATTATAAAAAGGACAGTGCACCAATATGGCGGACGAAGGCCTTTGCTTGTTTTGGGTGATATGCTGTGACGTCACATGTAGCCCTCCCCGTGTCGTATTCCAGGTGTTAATTATGTGCTTTCTAAGCACCAGGTACAAATTGCAAGGCAAAACTATTGACCTCCACCAACTACTTAACTTGCTTAAATCGCCTTTCCTTTGTATATTGGGTATTATTTGGTTTACTAAACCTCGCGCTACAATTCCATAATTCGGTCATTACTAACCGATTACAAAACCGACAGTTGCTTTCAGCGGTTGATCTATAAAATATTTAAAACGCATAATGACAACGATTAACTCTCTAAAGGATACGCTTCACGCATACTGCGAAATGTACAGTTACGAGAAGCGGCTGCAAACGTTTGCAGACTGGCCTTTCCTGGAGGACTGCCTGTGTACGCCCGAACAGGTGAGTATACTGCTACAGGGCACACAAAATCTTCCTTTTTGGAGTTTTTTGTTGTGTGTTTTTTTTTAACTGGAGAACTACAAGTAAATACAAACTGAGCACTCATTTTGAATGATCAGCAAACGCTTTTATCACAGTTTAACGAAATTACAAAGTCGCTTTTTTGAGTGTATTGGTTTGATGTAAACTTCTATTTGCAGATGGCCAAAGCAGGCTTTGTCCACTGTCCCAGTGAGTGTGAGCCCGACGTGGCACGTTGCTTCTTCTGTCTGAAGGAGCTGGAAGGCTGGGAACCGCAAGATGATCCCTGGTACTGCTTATCCTTACAAAAACACGGCGATTACAAAGGGTAGTAGAACTAGTCGGTAGTATTGGGTATTTAAAACTTTACGGAACTGGATATGGGGAACTTGTACTTGTGTATTGTTTAACGTTATCGTAGATTGTTTATGTGCAATCATGTCGAGATCTGTAGGGTAACTATAACATGTGCGAAGGATTTACTTAGTTTGCCCATCTTCGCAATGGGGCGCATTTCCCTGCGTGTAGGTCCGAACACACCCGACGCGCTCCTGACTGCGGCTTCCTGGGCCTGAGTAAGGACTACAGTGATCTGACAGTGGCGGAGTTCTTCAAGCTGGAGCAGGAGAGGCTGTGCATACTCCTCGTGAGTACTGGATGGTTGGGGAGTTCTCAGTGTTCTCCACTTTAGCCCTAAATTTGTGGCAAACTAAGTAAACTTAACTATCTCGGGTATGTTAACTGTCCTTCCCTCGCTTTCATCAGAGGAGGACTTTGCAGCAGAAGATGGCGTGTTTCCGTGACGAGGTGGAGCTCGTTCGCAAAAACCTGGAGACGTTATTTGATCCCAAAGACCAGATACATTATCAAACCCCCGATGAGCGCGATCGTGTTTAACAACTCGGGTATAAACTGATTTAAATTAACAAAGTATTTAAGTAAAGTGTTCGTGGTAAGAAATCACTCAAATGTCAAATTCTTTTCTTCCTGAATAGTTTTTTAATGAAAATTCGTAAATGATAAACTAAAAAAGTCCAATAAACTATACCATGCATTTGTCTGCGTTTTTCTTCTGGTCTCATACCGAATAAATAGATTATTGCATAATGCGTTGCAGTTTCTCCTTCTAGTCACAAGGTGGCACTTCCGTACTGCCGACAAAGTTGCGACGTGTTGTAGGCTGTTCAAGACCCGCGGTAGATTTAAATCTAGTATAGTGCTTCCCCATATCTTGCATTTTTTTTCAGCGTTTTTTCTGAACTTGAGTGGAGGTTTCTTTATGGTTATCATCCACTCATTTTCCAAACATTGACCCTGGACAGATGGCTCTCAAGCCCCTCCCTTTTCATAATGCCAACTGTTGCTGTAGCCACATCTGTTACATGTGTGTTCTCAGGACACAGGAGTGTAGCAGTGCATGGAAGGTCACGACTAGTGAATATTGTGTGTTTGGAGGGCAATGCCTCTTTTGTACAGGCTTAAAATAATTCTGGGGTGCTTCCTTGTTATGGGGGGTACATCCTGAAGATGTAAGGTTTTGGGCGTCTTTGTGAAAGGCGGGTTCAGATGGGTTAGTGGCTCAGAGCACCTTCAGGGTGTGCGGGATATTAAAATGGGCTGAGGATTTGTACCCCTCCTCCCTTGTGTGGATTTAATATCTAATGCAAAGCTTTGGGCATTGAGCTCTGATCAGCTGCTTAATTCTCCTTTATCCCTCCACAACCAGGCAAATAAATTAGACCTTTTTAGAACTGCATGCTCTAAGCAGAATAGACCCAGACTCTCATCTTGCATTTTGATCTATGTTACTCAGTCCAGTAACATCATTGAATTTGTAGCCAGTGCTTAAGTAGGGTTTTCTGCTCGTGGTGTATTTGTAGCGTGATGAGGGTGTATTCATTGCATGCTTAAGTAAGCAGTGGACATTTTATACGTCTGTGTGTGTGATAAATAGGCCTGTGTGTAAAGTATGTTTTCTTTTTTTTTTCCCTGTTTCAGTGAGGAAGCTTGCTCCCTCAGTCTGTTGTGGTTGTTTGCTTAATCTGTATTTTGTAGCAGCTTATGATCGTCAAGGGAATCTGACATCTTGGCTGATGGCCAGGGAGATGAGTGACTCGTTGGGCTGTGTTATAGGTGAAATGGAAAGAAGTAAACCGGTAATCTATATTATTTATGCTGTCAATATAGAGCTGATGCTTCTAATGTATTCCTCTACTGGACAGCCATTAAATTTTGACAAGCTTCACACAGGGAAATCTTACTGATAAGTCATTTGTCAAATAGTCAAAGTTAGCCGCTTCCTATAAAGACACTGCCATCAATTACTTAGGGGGAATGGGATCTCTTTGGCTAAAATCAGGGTTTAAACTTAGCTTTTCAAGTGTCAGTTTTCTTAATTATTAGTAATTATCTTTATCATAACTAGTAATTAGGGACTGGTATACATTATCTTTGCATTGTTGCAATGCATTCTGGTGTTTCATTATATTGGCCTGTTGTCCAGTGTTTTCCCTGCTAGATATTCCCCGGTCAGCTGAAAATGGTATTACTGCGTAAAGTCATATAAGTGAGACTAGGTGAGGTGTATAGTGCGTAAAAGTCGGCAGTGCTCTATTGACTCAATAACCGCAGGGTTCCAGACTGCCTCTAGCCGTAACTCCAGCACAAAAACTGTGTGCTGGGAGCTTCATAGAATGGGTTTCCATGGCCGAGCAGCTGCATGCAAGCCTCACATCAAGCACAATGTCAAGTGCCGAATGAAGTGGTGTAAAGCAAGCTGAGTGATAAATCACACTTCTCGGTCTGGCAGAGTCTGGGTTTGGCAGATGCCAGGAGAACGTTACCTGTCTGACTACATTGTGCTGACTGTAAAGTTTGGTGGAAGAAGGATAATGGTATGGGTTTGTTTTTCAGGGGTTGGGCTAGGTCCCTTAGTTCAGTGAAGGGAACTCTTAATGCTTCAGCATACCAAGGCATTTTGGACAACCCTTTCAACTTTGGTGGAGGAGTTTGGGGAAGGTCCTTTTCTGTTCCAGCACGACTGTGCCCCAGTGCACAAAGTAAGGTTCATAAAGACATGGTTGGGTGAGTTTTGTATTGGAGAAACTTGACTGGCCCACACAGATCCCTGACCTCAACCCCAAGAAACACATTTGGGATGAACTGGAATGGAGATTGCGCTCAACATTCACGTCCAGCATCGGCACCTGACCTCACAAATATTCTTCTCAGTGAGTGGGCAAAAATTCCCACAGCCACCCTCCAAAGCCTCCCCAGAAGAATGGTAGCTGTTATAGCTGTAAGGGGGAAACCTCATATTGATGCCTGTTGATTTGGGATGGGATGTCATAGAAGTTCCTTTGGGTGTAATAGCAAAGTATTCCAATACTTTTGTCCATATGGTGTGTGTGTGTGTAAGCACTTTTCTCTCTATTGGGGAAGGGCAGGGGGGGGGGGCATCTGAAGAAAAATGTATGGTTATGATTCATGTATATTTTTCTGCATGAATTACATGCACCACATTCATGCATTTGGGAAAGCTCTGTTCCAGGATCTGTGCATGTCATCACTTGCAGTACCATTAGCCCTTGATTCCACCGCCATTTATGGGTCACCTTTCCTAAGTTTGCCTTTTCATTGACAGAAAGACTGAGCATCAATAGAAACATTGTTTTCTGAACATTCTGCATTCCTGCTTTGGAAGTACTCTGTACTGCCATGCGTAATGTGAATGTTAGAGACCCAATTCATAGATTCCAAAGGGTTCCAAATGATAAAATGAGACCAATCAACCAGAATCCCACATCTTTGTTATCACCTGTTAACAGATGATGTTGCTCCTCCGGAAGCAGGTGTTTTCTATGGCTTTCTATGACATTGTGTCAAACCTGCTTAAATTCAGTTTTCTCCCCTTTTTAAGTGGCATTTTCACTTGCCGATAATCAGTAACGTCAATGTGGGTTCAATGTCAGCTGTGTCTCGATGTGACAGATGGACAAACGGATGGACAGATGTTACCAACCGAAAGTTCATGACCTGAAATGAGGAGCATCCAGCCCATCTGTTCCTCACAACCCATTTGCGTCCTCTGTCCTCCTCCATCCCACTTTCTGTGACCCCCAGCCTTGTTCTCCACTGTACTAGACCACTTTTACATTCCTTACTACTTTTCTCTGCTTCCTTAATTTATCTGTGATTTGTTTTTAAACAAGTTTTCTTATTTTGGAGAAGTGTGCTTCTGAGAGGTTTATTTCATCTAGTTTCTATCTTCAAAAAATACATACATATTTTGTAGGTTGTAGATGAGACATGCAAAGGTTAAATGGACATAGTGTCATTTTTTGGAAATTGCAACATATTCACTCCCTGTGTTGTAGGAGTCCTTCAGGTTTACCCAGGAAAGATGTAAACAAGCTTCACTGTTTACTGGATACTGACCTTGATGTCTATGATGCCTTTTCTCAGGGTGCACTGCCACACACCTCAAGGACTGCATTGCCCTTTCTCATGGATGATAGCAAAGCAAAAAAAACCTGGCTGAATTTGTAAATAGTTCCTATCCCCTCCCATTAAGCCATAACACCCACGTACTCCGTCAGCCTTCTCCTCCTTGGCCATTCGTATTCTTCCACCTCACTGTTTTGTGCTCCCCCCCCCCCCCCCCCCCCCCCCCAAAAAAAAGGTCCCATCTGTCAATTTTTCGTCCCATTGTGGTGTCTCAAAGCTGGGCAACTTCCACAATGAAATGGGTGGGCAGAGTGGGGTGGAGAGTAAACATGACAGCATCCAGATCTCATTAGAAGCTCTTTAACTTTGATGCCTCATTCTCTTGGTGGTGTTGGGAGAAGTGCGGCGAGATCCCTTCCCTCCGCCCGCAGTTTCACCTTTTCATTCTAATACCCTTACTGCTCTCATCTGCTCTTAATATGTCTCGCTGTAATTAAACCATCTTCAGCTTATGCATTCTGCTGCTTCCAGACCCCATCCCTCAAGTCTTTTGTTTTTCATTTGGCTGTCTTTTCTGCTCTTTTTTTAACCTGCTCCCGGAGCACACTTGTATGTACAGCCACCCCAACTGTTCATCACTCATTCCACACATTATTCTCTCACTGTTTTATCTCACTTTCTCTCTTTCTCTCTTTACTTTATTTTGTCCCATATTAACAGCTTAACTTTTGTTTCATATTCTGGTTTATTTCAGATTTCAAAGTTTAAAGTAAAAAAAAACGTGTTAATAAGAGCTGAGATTAATCCTTCCAAATATGCATTAATGTTACATGACAATGAAGCCTGAGAAATGACAGTTTCATAATGGAACTGTTTTCCAGATGCCTTGCAGATTGTACACATTAACTGTAATCAATCTAAGGTACTGATCATGGACAAATGTTACTGCAAATGTAATCTACAGTAAATACTGTGGAGCTACTTCCCAGTTTTCATTTTCTACTGGTTTTTAAAAACTCTTGAAAGCCTTCTTGGTCAGTGTGTGATTCTAACACACCATGGGGACTAGCCGTCCTAGCACTGAGAAGCTCCTTGCTTCAGCTGAGACCATTCCTGCTCTCTGCTGCATTCCACATAAGAGCTCCCCATTAACTCTGGCTGCAATGACTTCTCAGTGCTGGGATGGCTGGTGCATTTTTTTTTTTATTTTTGTTACAGCCCTTTTTACTTTTGTCGTTTTTTTTTTTCTGCAAAGCATTTCAGTTCTCTTATTACAATTTGTTTTGCGCCCCAGTCCCTGACCCACTTCCTCGGGGTCCTGTCTGTGTGGGTTTCACAGGGGCAGAGAGGATGGTGGTGTTCGCCAGCCCCAGCTTAAGAGCGGGGGATTATTTCAGCGCAGACACTGATTAAAACCTTCCAGCCTTCTCTGCCCCCATTAATACAATCTTAATCACAGTGCTTTATCCCTCAGACTCACCCGCATAGCTCAGGACCTTTCATTTAATGTGGGCCGATATTGTTTGACCACTGGATTAGGAAGGCTAAGAGGCACTAGAGGAGATGTCCAGAAAGGCTCTGCCATGGAGCCCACCATTCTGTTGTGGTCTCTTGCTCTATAGTGGTCTCAATCATTCTTATGATCTCTCTATAATGCGTGTAATTTCCAGTTCATTACAGATGAAAAAGTAAAAAATTACACTGGCTTTTAAAAATTATTCATATTTTTAAATGCAAGTCGAATTTGTTGCTTTATCAAAAAGTCACTTTAAAGCTGTTCAGTTTGATTGATGTTGACCTCATTGACTCTAGTGGACATACTGATAGGAGCCCTTCTGAATGCACAAAGTATAACATCCAGGCTAAAGTACCACCCCAAACATTACTGTCTTTGTTGACTCTCTGTATTACAGTTTATGGGACCCATTGCCTGACTGCCACCTGAATTCTGAATCAATGCTTTGGTGTAGATAAACCTGGTCCTCCAACACTGTGATTGAACTTCTTCCTTATATATTGTATATATTATATATATTAGTAATGTTTCCTCCCCCCATTTTAAAAATGAACATGCAGCAGTGTTAAAAAGGAGAAACTCCACAATTATGGCCCCATCTCACTCTCCACACCTGCCTCTGTGTCTGTCTGTGTGCAGCTATGTGTCATTCCAATTACATGAGGGCAGGGCCTGCCTGACAGAGCACTCTGTGTGTGTATGTCTTTGGGGTCCTGGGGACGGGGCTTGTTCACCTCTCTCCCTCCCTCTCCCTCTCTCTCTGCGGCTTGGCCCCAGCTGTCAGTCAGCCCTTCCAGCCCCCCCCCAGCCCCCCGCTGTTCTCCCAGCTGTCTCTCCTCCCTGAACGAACAGTTCAGCAACAATGTGAGTCAGAGGTCAAGAGAAAGAACAGGCTGCACTTACAATGGGCCAGTGGTAGCCACACAAACAATTGTTCTCTTTTTTTTTTTTCCCCTCCATCTTTGCTCTCAGGACTGGAAAAGACGACGTACCAATGCCGTAGGTTGGTGGGGGGGAGATTAGTATGACCGACCCTCAAGCAATTTTCCCCCCACAATTTCTGTTGCTGAAAAGACCAATAAATGTATGCACCATTTCTTTCTGATTTTCCTCACACCAACTCTATCATCTTCTCCTCAGATATAACTCGCACAGCTGTAAAATCCTTCTTTACAACCATAGCAAAAAAAAATGCAGGCTGTTATTTTAAGCATGTAATCAGAAATCAGAATTGTTTTCTTAGAAAACAATCCCATGTTACTTACATCGACTTACAGTACTCACAGAAAGTCTTGAGACACTTGCTTAATTCAGTAAAAAAATATTGCTAATATCTTGGCTTTATAACAAAAATCATTACTTTGTTCATTTGTTTACAAAAAAATTAATTAGTAACACCTTTGCATTAACATAAAACGCCAAACGTTTGTGTTTAGTGTCCCTCTGGGAGCCAGTAACTACAACTGCATTTAATTACAAAATATCAAGAACTGAACTGAATGAGTCAATCAAAACAAATATGACACTTAATAAAAAGAAAATATCTTTGTGGAAGTTATGTGCAGATGTGTTAAACATTTAGCTTGTTGATGGAATTTTATTATGAAGCGAGTAAATTTGCTACATTTTTACAGAATTAAGCAAGCCCCGCAAGACTTTCTGTAAGTACTGTAGCAGAGATCACAGTGGAGTATTTGTGTGTGTCTTTTTATTATTATTATTATATATTTTTTTCATATGATATTTTGGGGGGGGGGGGGTCTTGTAATTGGCCATCACCTGTTCCATGGCTCACTGTTCCCAGGGCCTGCAGTGGCTCCCAGAGCAGCTCTGGAGGGGACACACATGAGTCTACAAATGATGAGAGTAAGATGCACTGATATCATTTCTCCTGAAATACACATTTGTTAAAAAACATGTTCCAGCTTCCTAAGACAGGTTATGCTTCTAAAATGCTCAGTAATGGTAACCGGAGCGTATCTTGTCAGCTTATCTTGATAGATGCACAATGCATCCTCAAATATTTATTTTTTACGGATTCTTAAAATGTTGATTTAGTTGTTTTTTTGGTTTCACATTGCTTACAGGATTTCCAAGTAGGCCTATGATGCAATAAAGCTGCTTCATGATGAGAACTACTTGCAGCACTGTAACTTCCATTTTAATAAGTTCAATTCATGACACCAATCAATTTCATATAAAAAAAATCTTTAATTTAACATTTTTTATTCCTTTAAAAAAGCTGATATAACATTTTCATTTGTACAAAAAGCTAGACATTCAAAACAAGCTCTCTGTTTCAGATAAACATACAGTTTAAAAAGGGAAGCTAAGAAAGATGCCTTTCTATTACTTAAAAAGGAAAATAGCATTGATTTCTGTAATACTGTTTTAAAAAAGTCTCTTGCATAGATAGAGTTATTGCTCTGAAATGGATTTTATAGCTTGGAATATGGCACTTATGTATATACGTAATATCACGCCCAAAGTGCTACAGGCCATCGATCTGTGTTACCCTCACATTAACATTATGGCTGCAGTGGACTGGAATCCTATCCAGGCTGCAACCCAGTCATGTGTCCTGTGCCGCCTGGGCAAGACCCCAGCCCTTCTGTGACCCGACCCGGATAAACGGTTGGAAGAGCAGATTTCAGTACTGAGAATATGAGGTTAGCTGTGGGAATGAACCACTCACATGTTTCAAAAACATGTTTAGTCCTGACCTAAAAGCACTTTCCTGCTTTTAAATTTGTTGGAAGCAAAACCACACAGATTTCCATTAACCTTTTTAAGAATAAATGCAAATATCAAATATACCATGGGTTTCTTGTTCAAATTACCCATTTTCAGCATTATCTGCAAAATCATATATCGCTACATTTATTTAAGTGCAGGACAAAAAAATATTTACATTTTTAGAAGCAAGTCAAATGACAGATCAGGGAACAGACAACAGAAAAATTACATCAATGAAATAAATTAATTACAATAACATTAAAACCTGCCAGTGACTGACAGTGTAACAACATTAAACAGTGTATACTGAGAAAAAGTGACATAAACAACCAAAATCCAAATAAATATTAAATACAGTTATAAATAAATCAATCTTTAAATGACCATTTTCAGTATTCTGAAACAATCATGTCTGATATAGATATATTACATTATATTGAGCGTCACTGGGGTTCGAGGCCTATTATGGGTCAAATATCTACCACTCCAACCTTTTCTATTTTGATATGATGTGCAGTGATATGTTTAACTATAGACCATATGTATATAATTTTTGTCTTGTTCTTCACTCCTGGAGTAAGAAAAACATTTTATGTACAAGATTTATGTGAGATGTTCTCTTTATGTAAGAGAAGACTGTGTTCTGTACTGTGTTTATAGGAATCAAGCAGCTGTCACTAATTGCCAGTCCAATCAGAAGGACCATTCCTCCTGTACCGAGGGGAATTTGGGAAGACTCACCTACCTCTTTATAATAACAACAAGTAATATGGAACTTAATTACAAAAACAGTTATTATACCCATAAATTGATTAATAATGGAAGTTGGGCTATTCTTTTCCAGCCACTCTACTCCAGCAGGTAGGCTTGGGTGGCAGGACTGGAGAATGGTTGAGTGTAAATGCAGCATGCTGTCTCTGCACAGTCCTAGAAGTATGGCTCTCAGAGTGCCTGCAGGAAGCATAAGGGACTGGTGGACTACAAGGAGTTTGCTCCACATCCTCTTCTCTTTCACTCATTATAAAGGGAAGCCATCTGTGAGGTAACCATGTAGGTTGAGGCGAAGGAGTCCAAAGCTACATCCAGGGGCAGGTCATAACGGGACACCTGAAAAACAGCATGGCCTTGAGGCCCAGGTAACCCACTGGCAGCTGGATAGTGCTGTGAGGCGGTGTACTTTGGGCCATAGTTCCTTTCTGCCTCATGTGATGAAGGCTCCTGTTTCAGTGAAAAATTGCCACTGATGCTGAGGGGGGGAGTGAGGGGGCCGTCGTAAGGTGGGGTCGTACTACTGCACTCGTGGGAGGAGACCTTCTCATAGGTCACAGCCTTGAAGCCCTTCAGATGCAAGAAGTGAGGGGCCTCCAAGGAACCATAGGGTGGGCTGGGCAGGCCTGGAGAGGTATAGCTAAAGGGGTGTTCTGGCTGCTCGAGCACGCCTGCCCCCACAGGCCCTCCACACTTCTCCTCCAGCCTGTCCACCAGCGCTGAGGCTGGCCCAAGCTGTAGACAGCCAGCCACCAGGTTGCTGGTTGGCTGAGACAGGCCTTTGCAGAGCATCTCCATGAAGCTGTGACTCTCAGGGGACTGTCCACCCTCCAGCACCTCTGACAGGGCCCAGATGTAGTTGCGCGCCAGTCGTAGGGTCTCGATTTTTGAGAGCTTCTGGGTTTTGGAGTAGCAAGGCATGACGCGCCGAAGGTTGTCCAGGGCGTCATTTAGGCCATGCATGCGCGATCGCTCACGGGCGTTGGCTTTCACTCGACGAGCCCGGAACCGTTCTTGCCGGGCCTTTGTCATCTTCTTCTTCTTTGGCCCCCTACGCTTGGGGACCTTCTCCCCTCCCTGGTTTTCATGTTCCTCCAGATCCTCTTCCTCATCCTCCACATCCTTGTTGCCCAACTCCCTGACATCAAGGCCAATCCTGGTCAGCTTGTAGTGGCCCATCACCGAAGCTGCCTCCCCATCCTGGGAGCTCAGGTCTTCATCCATCCAGCCCAATGAACTCACCAGCTGGCCTACATCACCTGATTTACTGTAAGGTTTGGTCATCATGTTGGCCTGGAGAGAAGGAATATTATGGTCAAAAATATGCTCTATAAACAGCTGACCCTGCAGTATTTTTGCTGATTCATATGATGTTTTTACTTTCATGTGGAAAAAAACAATCAAACCACATATATGAATGTTTTACACTAACTTGCTTCACCTTCCACAGGTATGTTTTGGCAAATTAAGGCAAACTTGGTTTTAGTTTCATTTACACCAAACTACATTTCTGCAAATTACACAAAATCCTCCAAGCAAAACTGTGGAATCACTGAATTTGCATTTTCAATTTAATTAAAAAATGTCATATTAGAAATCTGAATTGTCAGTGAAAAGTAACTGTAATGGGCAAAATCACTAATAAATAATATATAGAATATATAAAAACAAGAGATAATTATAAAATGCAAGATAATTGTCATCACTCTTCAAATAATTATATTCAATGGTTCAAGGCATTTGATGACAAAAATCTGTACTTGTAAATCAGACACTCTATTTCCAAACATATTTCCATGAGGTTTTCAGGTCTTTGAAACTCTGTCCTACTCATGCGCTTCTCAAGAAGGATCATCAAACTTCAGGCTGAATATGGGACACAAAAGACTGCTTCTCTGTACAGTTTTAGTTCTGTAGGAAGTGATAGTTAGCTGGCCCAGATACATATATAGTGGCCTTGTGCTTTTATGCATCAGATTTATGAGCCTAATTGCCCTGCAAGTTTAGAATTGGGTCAGCACAGTCAACTAGTACAACATCTACTGGTGATACTCTCCAGAGATTCAGGCCTGTCTCTTGACCCTTCTGAGTATGCATTTCATCCTCAATCAAATCTGTCCACTTCGTTATATTAAGATATTCATTATCTCAATATCAAATATTAAGTTATATTTATATACACATGTATGCTAAATTATATTCCAAAAATATTGTAGTATGGTAAAGAAAAGGCAGACGGTGCACTGTAGTAATGAGCTCGATGTATGTAAATACCATCCCATGGTTGGCTTGCAATAGACTGACCTCTTATATGCTGCGTAGAAGAAAATATATAGTGTAAGTGAGCAAAGAGGCAATTGTTGGTGACTCTGAGTTCAGCACCGCAAACTGGACAGTTCCAATAACTGTACGGCTGCTTTTCATTGGAGGACAAGCAACTGCCCAGTGATCAATTCATATAACTTTAACGGCACCAAACTTGATTCTCTTCATCGTACATTTTTTGAGAGGGTAAATAACTAATAAGCCTTAGGTAATAACGCAAAGTCTTCAAACAGGTTATATTGCTCGATAAAACAGAGATACGACTGCTGGTTCAGAGAGTCAAAGTTCCGTGATTCCCTGCTGTTAGTTTGCTGATTTGGAGATGCTGCCAATCTGGGACACGGCAGGATTTAGTCCGCAGATAAAGACCCCCAAAGGGTTATAATTCGAGGTTAGCCTATATAGCCAAAACAACAAAACAAGAGCAAAGCTAGACTGAAAACAGAGTCAACGTTTCAAATGGTGAACAGACACGCCGTTTGCCCATTTGTGAGTTCTTTTGCTTTCTCGTCTTAAAATTTTCTTTTGGACGGATTTGTACATGAGACCTTTTAAACTATCTACTGTTCCCTGTCTGAAATGAAATGGAATCTCGCAAGGCAAAAATATTTCAGCAGTTTGTCCGGAGGTGTCTTGTAGTTTATTTGTAATTGAGTAGCAGTGCGTGACACAAAAAAATGGGATACTTAACCTTACATAATTGCCAAATTAATTTCGACCACCAGCTTATACCTCCTGCTTTCCTTATTTAATATATTAAGATCGTCACTTAATACAATAAAATACATCAAAATACGACACAATGCGCTTTCCTGATAACCTGGAAATTTCTGATAAAGGCATGCTAGAACACACACGTACTTACATCTACTTTAATACATAAATCACCGAATGTGCATTTTTATATGATGTTAAGACTGTACAAATAAATTAGTAGACGTAAATTGTGATTCAACTTATTCATAATTATATTTCATGCACATTTTGTGACTTTGACATATTAATCCTATTATTGTTTAAAATGGCCAATATTAAAATTAAAGTTACATTTAAGGGGTTTAGTTTCGTACATTTCCTTGTAAGTTTAAAATCGTAAAAATCATTTTGTGCTAAAGTCTATCAAAATGTTAAAATCTAATACAAACCACATAATACACAAAATACTCATTCCAATAAAATAACTTCAACTCCGCATTAAGTAAATAAAGTATTCCAGGATGGTGACTGATTAAATCATGACTAATTTATAAAGTTTTTTAGATTTATCAGCCAAAAAAGAAAAAAACAAACGACGCACCTGTTTTCTTCCTCGTCACCGTGATCCCAAGCTGATATTAAGCAGTTAGTGTGTATAGTTATAATGGGTTTGGTATTCTTTAGCTGTCCTTCTATTTCTTGCACACTTGCTATGCTCAAAGTTTGCTGAGCTACAGATCCGAGCGCGTGAGATCTCTCCGCAGACTGGGTCTCTAGAGCGCAGATTTGGTCCTTTCAAGTAAACTAGTACCGCCCCTCCCATGAACGGGGGCCCCCCACCCCCAACCGGATGGTTCAGTTCCACGAGTGTGGCAGACCCGTGGGGAGAATTACTGACCACAATGACACACACTCTTCGTGAACTGTGTGTGTGTGTATGAGAGAGAGAGAGAGAGAGAGAGAGAGAGAACGCCGTGCATTTGTTTAGAAGGCTGTAACTAAAAAAACGCAGCGGTGACAATGGTCACCGTGTACTATTTCATGCATTTGAATAAAATTGTAGTTTTCCTCTACAAGCCACCTACCATAATTAACATGCTTACGTTGGACGGAGGAGACTATACAGCAGGAACAGGCGAACCCAGCCAGAAGTGATCTGGGGATTATGTATTCATGAGTTTTCTTTATCATCTCGTTACACGAGACTTCGATTGTGCACGAGACTTCGTGTAAGCTTAGAAATGCAGGACATAAATGTCAAATCGTATAATTCCATTTACACTTAGTGCTGAATATTTATATTATGTTTAATTTCATTAAATTAAATTAAACGCGAATGGAAAAAGTTTTGTATTGTAAATGTTAAACACGAATTCATTACCGAAAAGAAAACTATAATAAAAAGGAAATTCAGATTTCCCAGTAGCCTCTAAGTGAAATAATTCAATTGTTTAGTTCACTGGTAATTTTAGGACACGTCTTTGAAATATTTACAACAGGAAATTTTGTTGTACAAATTCTGAAAGTTGTGTTATGTCCCATAATTAGCTTACCGTAAAATAGATGTCTCTTGACCCTTTTCTTCAGTTATACTGAAGGAAAGGCCGTCAGCTTTACAGACTTTAAATGATTTTGACAGCTTGCTGTGCTGAGAGCAGGTGTATGCACTGCGCATCGCCGCCTCATTGACTTATCAGCGCCATCTCCGCGCTACTTTACACACATTCCATGAAACAAGACCAGTCGACAATTGTTACCAACAGATCCTTCTTGAATAAAATGGCAAAGTAAGAAACTGTCCCCGGAAAACAATAGGACACTTTGTTATTAGTTGAGAACAAGTTGAGGGAATTTACTTCACGTGGATACCAATAAATATGCCTAAATCATTTACTTAAAACGCCGATTGGCTGTACTTTAACAATGTAAGTTTCCATATAGGCCTACATGTCTAACCTTTCCTATGCATATAAAACGTTTAAGTGAAATAATTTGCTTACTTTTCTAAAACAAAATAATGAAAACTGGCTTTTGACAGAAATTGTAGGGTGACATTACTAAAACTAAGGAGGCTACTGTTACAGAAATAGGAAGCAGAGGGAAAAGTGGATGTCTGGCCATTCCAACGATGCTTGGTCACAATTTTTAGACTTAACCGTTATCTTTCTAGCGTATAGGCTTAAGAAGCGTAAGGTGGGAGGCGGACTGCGGTGCGGCGCCGAGTCGCGCGCCGCGGGGACACCATTGTCCGCGCGCCCCATTGACAGCCCAGGCCTAAGGATCGCACGTGCCCCGGCATTGATCCCGCTGTCCACGCGCGAATCGCATGTATGCGCACGCGCGCGCTCGCTTCTCATCTCTCTATCACTCTGCAGAAACAACCCGATCTTACCATTTGATAAGATGATTTTGGTATGCTTTTGTGTCACGTTTCCTTTCGTATAAACGAACACACATATGATGCATATAGCCCATTCTTAGAGCAAAGTTTAGACCTGTTCATTTTTTTTAAAGACATCAGTCTCGTCAAGTAATTACCGTGTCCCCGCTGCAATCAAACTCGATATTTAAATTAGTTAGATTTGATGAAAACATTTAAGCAAAACAATTATATTGTTAATTTATGATGCATTGTTTATGTATTTTTATTACTCCTGACAGCTAAATTACACGCGTAGGGTTGTGTCCCCTAACTGTTGGCTACCCGAAAAAAGACGCAGCCCATAAAGGCGGTGGACGCTATAAATTATGAGACACTATGGGACTACTGAACTACATTAAGAAAAAACGGTCTTAGTAGAGGTTTCCAGACTGTGCGCCCATATATCCGACGTCTTCGTGAAAGAACAGATGGCCAGTCATGTAAAAGAGAAGCCGTGCATCTGTCGGGTGGGGGTTCGCGCTCCGGCTTATGTCTCAAACCGTGTCCCGTGCTGTAAGCATAGGCGTATAGGGGGTCGGTTTAGGTTGTTGAGATCGGTGGGGACATTCCCCCTGAATAATGTGATATATAATACAATGGTCAGTTTACAAAAAAAAAAAAACAATATATACGATAAATATATCTCATCGCATAAAGTGCTTTTTCTCCGACAGTTTTCACCTAGAGAGCCCCTAACCCTTCATTAAAATGGCTTAGTCTAAACTCTCGCTCCGGGGTGTGTTTTCCACAATCATAGCGGATAAACGTGACTCTGGCTGGCAGACACTCACTTCCAGACCTGCGAGCTGAGCGACAGCACTTGGAGAGCTGGCATTGAATGCAGACTTAACTCACTGAAGACCTCGTATCATAACCAGCAGTTAATCAATAACATAATTTGCGAAGTGGTGGAATTTAATCGTCGCATGCCGATCAATGTTCATGAAGATTATCTTACTTGATTGTGCTAACTGCAGCTAACTTGGTCAATTAATAGCATAGCACCAATAACACCGCTGATCGCCCAAATGGCACCGATGGTTAAGATGTGTGTGTGTGAGAGAGAAGACAGGGTGCCGGAGAGTGGCAGGGGCATCACAGAGGACCCTGGGCTGGGGTCATTTTTCCACAGTGCAGGCCGGAATCTCGCGATTTGTGCATAATTTTGATAATTCCTGCAAATTGAGGGTACATGATGCCGGACATTACTGCATTTAAATTGTCACATTAGTGAAGATCAATATCAGTAAAATGGAAAAACGCAAATCGCTTTATATATTGTAATTGTAACTGAGATAGATTACGAATAAAAAGACGAACTGTCTACAGCAAGACTACAGAATCACCCCTAACGCTATGTGACGTCACACCTCTATACCGCCCCCCCTCCCATGTTAGTAAATATATACAGATTTATAAATCCTTGCTGTTTTTTAATCGACATAAATAAACACGTTAGTTGTTTTAAATTAAATACATGTTATCAATTCACATGTTCCAATTCCACTTGGATTCAGAACACTTGTCTGCTCATACATTTTTTGACGGGACCAAATTCTGCTGCAAACATACAATAAACCATTATGTGACCAGAGTGAAGCTCCTCCTCTATCAGAACTGCACTTATGTAATATGTGCATGATTAACAGGGGCGCAGGGGCCATATGCTTGGTGTCTGTCGGAAGGCATGTTTTGATCAAATATGTGTCCATAGACACATCAACGTGCTCTTCACCAAGCAGGGTTTACGGTCCAGGAATGGCTGTCAGCATTTGGTACTTAACACTAAAGGACTGACAAATAGCAAGCATATATACACAAGCATGCATACATTTGAAATATATATCTGAACTTCAATGTAGACATTTAGAAATACTTGCAATAAGTGAGAAAGTCCAGCTAGATTGACACTGTCATCCCTTTAGTAAAATTTTGTTGATGTTTTTGTAGTTTTTCTCCCTGTATAAAAAAACATTGCCACAAGTGAAATGTGTCCTGCCAGAGTCCCTAGAGGCAGGGGGAGCCCAGCCAGCACTGACAGATGGGCCCTTGTCCTGTCTTTCTCTCAACCACTCCCAAATACACACACACACGTACTCGCACTCGCACACGCTGCGGCTGTCGGAATACAATGGGTATTAAAACCCTGCACACATGCTCCCTCGTCCCTGTGAAAGCTGAGGCCCTTGTAATATTCATAAAAGGTTGGAGCAAGCTTGTATTAGGCAGCCGGGGAGGGCTGGACAGGGGGTCAACTTGAAATAAATGCAAATGAAGAGTGCTCCCAATTTCCACACTGGGGGGCACACTGCACATTTCTTTTTCGGAAGATGAAAGTTTACTTTGAAGGTCTTTCTTGGAGAGCCAAGTGCCACAGAATCAATCTACTGTTGTGTCACAGCTCTAATAAAATAATATGCCTACATGCGCTATTATCTACTCTAGACAAGAATCGGTTTTGAGTATGGATATAAATATGAATTATTGATTCAAATTTCCCTTGATTTCTGATTCACATTGACTTTCTGAAGTCAATTATTAAAATACATCCTGGAGAAAATAGTCCAGTATTAGAACTTCTTGTCAAAAATATAGCTACTACTCAAAAAAGATGTTATTTACTTAGCTGGACAGTGGAACAATTGACTATTCTCCAGTGAGACTTTTAAGGTACCTTTTAAGGTAAATTTTCTCATGGTATATTTTTGTTTTTAATTATATCATACTCTGAGTTCTGTTTTGCAGTCTGTGGAACAAAAAGTCAATACCAGTATTTCAATGTTATGGAGAATTAATGAATTTATATAAAATTTTTCAATCTGTTTAAGCAGTATCTGCCAAAATATTAATCCTCACATAGATATACTACAAACTGCTAAAAACATGTTGTCTGCTACTGGAAGTTACCGTCTATTATCCTGATTGTTTTAAGTGTGTTTTATACAGGATGCCAGTACAGAGGGGCACGTATGGCACCCGTCCCAGCAGGGATCCAGGCTTGTATTGCTTGTTGTATGTGTTGCTTATTGAAACTGAACACAGAAACATCCGCTTTTCAATTTTATCCAGAAGACATATTTACACTGCTACTCTGCTGATTTCAGGCTAGACACAGGACGTTACACATCATATCTGCCACAAATGTCATGAAGTAAAAAAACAGCAAGTTATTACACTAATTTGGAAGTAGAGCAGCATTTAGTTTGCTGGTATAAATGCTTTCCATGTCTAGTCCCAGAAGACTTCCTTTAATACTATTCTTGGGAATGGTATTTAACATGAATTGCACTCAGTAACATATCTAGCAGTAAGAATAACTGCTTCATAATCCCAGATAAATAAATTAAATTGAACAAAGTAAAACATTACTGAAGCTTTATTTGAATTGTCCTCTACAACAGTTTTCTATAATTCTGTCCTGAGGTTCCCAGCATGTAAGCTAGTAGTATTGCAAGTGGCAAAAATGTGTAGTGTTGATCAATGCCTGAAAGAATCTGTTGGGAACCAAAAAGTTGGATTTGAATAGTCTAATAGTCTAGTGTTAAATAGGCCCAGTGCAATAATTTCCCCAATCATGGGTTTCAAGGTCTCCTTTCCATCTAGTTGTGCTGGCCCTGATTCTAACTCGGTATTTTATAAAGCTGCTTTTCAATTTGTTGCTTGCTGCAGCATATAGATGCACACATTAATATATCATGCAATATATCCCACTCACTTACAAATTATGGAACTCTTCAACTTGTTTCATCAAGTATATCAACCACTTAGAGCAAAAATACACTGTACTCTGCTTCAGAACCCGAGGCAACTCTGTAATACCTAAGATTTAATAATTTTACATGCTAATTGTTTGCAGACATAGGTGTTATAAATCTAATTTTGGTAAATCAAAGAAATATAAGCAGTATATAATTGAAAAAGATGTTTGAAAATAACTAAGGGAACGTGCTCTGGAAATATATTACAAGCATGGTTTTATTAATAGGGCATTTCATTGATTATTTTAATGCTTTTAGGTTTTTTTTTAAAGAAAATATCGTTCTTGAATGTGAGATTAAAACAGACTCAGGATGTTCCTAAAATTCTTCAGCACCTTCCCAGGTCATGTCTATTTGTAATCCTTCTTCAGAGATTCCGTGGTGTTCAGCACATCTTTGCTCCTCTATAGTTTGTCCTCCCTCTAAGTCACCTTTGCTCAAGACAAAATATATTTCTATTTCTATTCAGTTTGCAAACTGTCCTTCCAAGCTTCTTCTGAACTCAATAAGTACGCGTTCTGAGAGATGTGGCTTGTGAGATGGCCTGAACAGGCTTCTATTTGAATTCCTGTTTGAATTGTTCTTTCCAAAAATCAACTAACCAATGACTCTTCTTCCCACTGGGTCAGCCCTGAAGGTGATAATATTGTTAGGAAGATGGTTACAGATACCCATATCTGGGTTAGAAAATTGCTTTAACATATCAGAGCTGCATTAGTAATCACCCAGCTCTGGTAACTGCCAATAAACTTTATACAGGTTGGTGACTTTGAATATGAACTTCTGATTAGAGAATCAGTGCAAGGTAATAATTTATTCAAACTTCAGAATTTCTTTCTCTTAACTCAAATACGAAAAAAATTTGTTTCTACGGACCATCATTTTTTAAGGTTGGATTTTCCAAGCACAAGTGGTAACATTACAGATGGTACTAAGTCATGTGATGTTCCTATCCTTCTAGAAGCTTTAACTAAACTGTCACCATTAGCTGGGGAGAAGCTGGAAGTCTGTGAGTCAAACTATAGAACACACCTCAACACATTTCACCAAAGCTGGTACTTAAATACCAAACCTTTGTGTATTTGGGGGACTGTATTTGGTGGTGGTGGGTGGGGGGGTTCCATCTGCCAACACAACTGTCCTCGGAGAGACGGGCGAGTCCCCGGGGAGCCAGAGGGGGGTGAATATGCAACAGCCGTCAACTAATCAAGAGCTATAATCTGTAGACTCATGCAATGATTTTAATTACACTTAGCTCTTGTCTGACTGAAATGTATTGTTGGATATAGGACACTTAGAGAAAGATCAGATACACGAGGCAACATAAGGGTCCATTTCAATGTTTTGTGCACTTACATATGTGTATTCATCTTTGCTCAAGCAATAATGACATTTTTCTGCTCATCAGCTCATAAAGATTGTAGGACCTTTCAATTTAGAGATATTCTTCAACAGAGATGCTATCAATATGTGATTCTCATAAGCAGAGCTCTTTGGGCATCACCAAACCCATAAAGTGAGGCTCGAGACAAAAGAAATTAATAAAAACTAGAATAATGACTTCCCTCTGCCCTGCTCAGGTATAGTGCCAATCGGGCTGTGAAAATGAGGGACTGGGCTAACTGGGCTAAGAAATAAAGGGAATGAATTTCCTTCAAGTTTCATGGGCCCATTTCAGCTTGGTGACAGCCAACAAGATTCTTGAGCTCAGACTGTGGCAGCTAATAAGTGAGCACAAGTAGGCTGCTGCTCGGACCCCATTCATACAAGCACCACTGCTGCCGCTGCTCCAGGGCAAAACAAACTTCACCGCTGTGGTTTGGCCCGCTCCGGCCTCCTGCGGAGCCTGCTGATTGGCCGCCTGCCTCCAGGCACCCATCCTACCAGCTTATTGTCTCACGTGCCATGCACAGTCAATATTAAGCTTGGCTAATGTGATACATGGGCAGCTGGAGCAGCTCTCGTTATTACCATGACACAGCAGAGAGACGGACATAATATCATTAAGAAGAAATCAGGTGGTAGGAAGATTTTGGCAGGGAACGGGGGATTTTAGGCATTCGGTGGGGGGGTGGTGATAATTTGATTACACAGTCTAGGAGAAGCCCTGAGGAACAATTGAAACCTTTTCTCCCAGTTTAATTTAATTCAATTTCAGAATTTCAGGCCTCAGAAGAAGCAAAGGAATAGAAGTTTACTTTTCTTATTCTGAAGTAACACCCCTGAAACCTGATTATTGGTTACTATGGCGGCTCATGTAGAAAAATAAACACTAAATTAAATTTAGTGCAAGAAAATTAACAAGAAAAATTGGCAAAAAGAAAACAGCTATATATATTTATCACATTTTGTTTTAAAAAATATTTTAAATATTAGATGTTAATATAATGCAGTCTATATATACACTTCACAGACCATTTAATCTCTTCAAAGGTTTTATATAACCCATGTATGAAGTTGACATGACTGATCACAGCGATTACTCTAGAGTGTAAATACTGCTGATCTAAAACTCATATACAGCTGGGCTTATAAACAGTCTAACTCTGTGCTATCTCAGATATTAAAATGAAAAATAAACAATTAAAACACAAAATATTGTCATGCATATATGTATTTCTTAAAAAAAGTAACACTGGTCTCACGGCAGGAGGTTCCTGACATCATTGTTCTCCGCTTCTAAACACAAGCGGTTATTTCAGGCTCCATTGAGTGTGCAAAGGATTGTTCCCAAAATCCTTTTAGGGGTGGAGAATGTTGAATATTTGAATGAGTCTTGTGCTTGCAATAAGTTTGATAATGCTGCCTTTTTCCAATCAATTAAACCAACCCTAATTAATTATAACACTCCAAGAATACATAAGTGTGTGCTCTACAAATATAATTTCCGCTTTTACTTTTATTTATTTGTTTTTTTTTTTGCTTACAAATTCAGGTAATTATTAAAGGCCTGACCATCTTTTTGAACTGCTTTAAAGTACGTTTCTTACCTTTGAATTTGTTTTGTCCACCTGAGCCTGCTGAGCCTGTTCTCTAAGCAATAGCACACCTTTGGCGGAGGAGAGAGGGTGTGAATCTGTGAGATGGCAGACACGGTGTGTGAATTTATTATGCACAAGATGATGCTCAGATACTGTCAGTGTTCCTCCCCCTTGTACTGTATATGCCTATATATACCTCATTTGTCTCCCTTTTATTTACAAGTACTCAATACAGTGAACCAAGAAACAAATAAGAAACCAGACTGTGCAAAATAAAAATGGGGTTTTATGAACTTATCTATTCATACCTTCAGGTTCTAGATCATCAGTGCTTCAGGTTCTAGATCATTTGCAACCTAAAAGCAATTCTCCTCCAGTGGTATTTAACACCATTTGTTTTACTCTTTCCCAGTTGAGAAAAGCATGTTCATAACTTGATGTAGACCTGAGAGTATCAATGGATACCCTCTAATCAGTTCTCTCTAGCGCAACATGCAGCAATGCATAACAACTTGTTTTGAGTGGTACTGTATATTTTCATCCATCCATCCATCATTTTCCAACCCGCTTATCCGAACAGGGTCGCGGGGATCCGGAGCCTATCCCGGAAGCTGCGGGCACGAGGCGGGGAACAACCCAGGATGGGGGGCCAGCCCATCACAGGGCACACTCACACACCATTCACACACACAGGCACACCTACGGGTAATCTAGTAACACGAATCAGCCTCAGCATGTCTTTTGACTGTGGGGGGAAACTGGAGTACCCGGAGGAAACCCCACAATGGCACGGGGGGAACATGTAAACTCCACACACATGGAACTGGGCAGGATTCGAACCTAGAGGTGTGAGGCTACAGTGCTAACCACTGCACCACCATGCCACCCTGTATATTTTCAACTCCTCAATAATCAATG
>JAODKL010000038.1:3888090-3898144 GCA_026780765.1 Petrocephalus schoutedeni
CTGGGCACAATCAGGAATACTCACGTGGGGAACAAGGGGCGTGGCACAACAGGATTACATGACAGACCGTGACACTTTGTGTACTGTGTTTTAGTTTTTGTTCGGGTGGAGCTTCACAGAGCATACAGAGAAGGCGGCCCAGTAGGGTAGGGCAGAAATGGCACACCAGCACCCAGCCGGCAGGCAGTTATTACGCCTCAGCTGAAGACAACCGACTCGGCTCCCTCCCTGGGGCATTAAAGGGCCCACCCACACCAGAGGCTGACTGCTCCCCTACTTCCTGTTTGGAGTACAGACACACTCCAAGCCTCCTCTTGCTTCATGCCCTTCTGAACGAATGACAGCCCAGGAGTCTACAGGACATTTTCAAGGAGGCCAGAGAGCAGCAGCCTGTCACTCTGCCCTCTACCAGCTCCATCCATGCCTGTCTCTCTCCTCCCTACCTGCTCATCCATGCCTGTCTCTCTCCTCCCTACCTGCTCGTCCATGCCTGTCCCTCTGCACTCTACCTGCTCATCCACGCCTGTCCCTCTGCACTGAAACTGAATAAGATGTCCCGGTTTGATAATAATCCCAATGACTTGTAAGGGCAAATTGGTAGAACATGCAAAATGCATCAGTCTATTTAGATGACGATACACGATAAAAGCTGGCCAGAACACCTCTGACCTTTTGGCAGGCCAGCCTGATGCCCCCAGCAAATTCCACCTCTGCCTCTGAATGATGTGAAGACTGCCCAGAAAAACAGTAACCCTTCAAATGAAACCCAGGTACTAGGGGTTGGGAGGCTATTACCGGTGTTTTGTGCCACACTTCCTCCACTTCCTGTATCTCTGTATAATCTGAGATGGACAGGACAGCCACAGGTAATGCACCTCAGAGAGCTTGTCCGCAATACTCTGGTATGGCAGATGTATCCTCCTCTGTCTGTCAGCTCCTTTACTTTCAACTGAGTGCTTATTTTTAAGGATGATGTGTCTCGCTGGGGGGCGCCGCGAAGGCGGAGCCTTGGACCGGGAGAACAGGACACAGAGGGAACACAGCGCAACAGGGCGGGGCAGTGACAACATACCAACGACACCCAGGTGTCAGCAATCCGCGATTACTGCCATTTAAAGACAATTGACTCGGGTGTCCCTGGAGCTTTTGAGAGCTCCATTTCAATGGACCATCCACATATTGACAGTTGCTGGACCCAACTACTGTTGTTCTGCCTGACTCAACCCTCAGGCACTGTATTAGAACTCCACCAATACCAGGGCCTGCCAAGCACAACATCAGGAGATCAGAATTCATCTTTCCCCACACCACCCTCAATGCCCTACCTGCACTGTAAATAAATACACCCCTCTGAGGCCTCAACAGCTTCCTTGGTCCTTCCTGCTTATGACAATATGAGCTCCTTAAAATTCAACCCACCTGGTAGTGATGAAGCCATACGCCTTGTCCTCCCAGTGCTCAGACACAGACAGCAGCCCCTGGAGTCTTGCTAAGGCTCTTTCCACTGTAGGGTGAGCAGTGAGGCCCACGCCACGATCGATAAGTTGCCGTACGTTGTCCAGGGAGAGGCAGGCAGGCCAGGAAGCAGCAGCCCGCACAGCCTCCAGCCAGTGTGCTCGCTCCAGCTGGCCCTGCAGTGCTGGCAGGCCTGGTACTGCCACACCCAGCTCAGCACAAGCATCCAGCAGGGCCTGGATCCGTTCCACACATGGAACCTCCTCCGCCAGCAGGTCCTCACATTGCTGCTGGAGGTCCTCTGCACTAGCTAAGAGCTCCTGTTGAAAAGACACAGGACATCCTATCAAATGAGCGTCTGATGGCCTCTGGGAACAGTAGCCTCCTGCTGGCTTCAGAAATGACTGAACAGTAGATAAAAGTAACAACAAATTATGCACTGTATTCATTTGAAGGCCTTCTATGAAAGGTCTGATAAATACCTTTATGATTTCCCTTTTTACTTAGGCCTTAAGTAATGTGCTAATCATACAAAACAGAATCTGCATGTATGTATGCTTCTCTTTATGCCAAAATGGCGTAAAGCGAAGAAGCAATCACCATTAATTAATATGGGAACATTTTCTGAGCATTCCTATACCCAAAAAACAATCTACGAAATAACACATACAACCTAAAATAACAATAACATATAGTAAAAGCTGGAGTTGGTGAACACAAATTCTATATCAAGTAGAAATAATGCATGTAGAGTGTAAGTTCACATACTAGAGTCAATACAGTCATGAGTTGCTTAATGACAGGGATATATCATGAAAAATGCGTTGTTGTGAGAACATCATAGTGTTCTATAGTCCACTACACACCTAGGCTATATGATACAGCCTAAATAATGATTTAACGTAAAGTACAGTATATACATAAACAGCAACATAGTTATTATCAAGTATTATGACCTGTACATAACGATTTGCTATACTTCTATACGACTGACTGCACAGTAAGTTTGTTTACACCAGCATGAGCACAAACACGTGAGTAATGTATTGCGATACCGTGTCATTTCGGCAATAGGAATTTTCCAGCTCCCTTATAATCCTACCAGAGTACCGTTGAATATATGAGGTCCTTCGTTGCCCGAAACGTTGCTATGCGGCTAACGACGGCATATCTATATTTGGCTCGGCGATACACGCTAATCGCTATTTTCACCTTTCTCCTTTACTGTAAACAGGTGGTAAGATAGGCCTTTGGTAAATGCGAAGTGGCGTATAGTGAATGTTGATAAAGTTGGGGGGGATACCTGTATATGTTTTGAATGTGTGTAGGTAGGTACATTGGTATTTGTTAATTTCATGACTGTACCTTCAGTAAAGGAGCCTGGCTAATGCTGCAGGGGAGGCTGTAAAGCTGCCTGACAAATAGCTTCAGCTCCTCTACAGTCAGCCTGTTACAGCACCTGCCTCCCCCTGGGCGGTACCTGTGGGACAGATCTTGTTATTTTCATAGTGCAATGAAAGAGAAGTACGCCTACAGACTGCTGGCCATATAAGCTCATAAGTCCAACCGTGCCATGCACAGCATACTGCTACACGTTAGATACATAGTAGGGCTGCACGATCTCACATTGCGATTTAATAATGATAATATGGCGCATGCACAATAATCATCAGCAGTGGGTTGCACCGGCGAAGTGTAATTTCGATTGCAGCCTGTGATGAATGTACACACACTGCCCCTATGTAACCAAATGTCACCGCGCACAGACTGTAGTTTTAATGTCGCATTAAGTTAATGCGTAAATTTTACAGTTCTTTAACATTGTGTAAAGTCCATCATAAAAAAAAATAAAAGATATTGAAAATGGCACAAATGTGAATAACCAAACAAACCTTTTTTTTGTTTTAAACATGCAATAGTGTATCATTATCAGCAGTGTTGGGCAGTAACTCGTTACTTAGTAACGCATTACTGTAATTTGATTCTTTTTTTTTTAGTAACGTAATTGATAATTAGATTACCGTTACAATTTCAAGTAACTTTACGTTACCGCTGCGTTACTAATAAAATCAAGCGCTTTAACATTTATATTGTAAAAACAGAAATAATTCACAGCAACTATGGGGGTGTTATTGTAGCAAAATTATTTGCAAATGCGTGTGAAGATCTCGAGTTGTGTGACTGTATCTCAATCCGTGTGTGCGTAATCAGATTTGCAAATGTGTACAACGATCGATCCAACAGCTGGAAATACAGACAAGAAATCAGTTACAACTCAGACGGGGCTCTCCGTTGGCTGTCGTTTTACACTTGATTTTTGCTACACTTCTGCCGTGGCAGATCTGCAAATTAATGTGGAGATTTGTGTACCCGTATCGCGATGCGTGTGTGCGTAATCAGATTCGTAAATGTGTAGGATAATCTCTAAATGCGTACAGAGATCTGGGAATGTGCACATGAATCTGTACATATGTATTCAGGATCCGAGTGAGTGTAATTAGGTTCATAAGCGAGGCTGAAGTTGGTTTCTTGTTTGGCAGTTTATTTGCTTCTTAGTTTTGATGTTGACATCAAAAAAGATCGCAGATCACACATTGATTTTCAATGGGTCTTGATGGGAAATGATGCAAAATTCAGAGATCATTATTTTTAAAATTCTACAGAAAAATGTCTTCAATGCATTTTGATCATTTGCAGATCATGTCAGACGATGGCCAATGGAGAGCCCCTCCGAGCGCCGTACACATTTGCAAATCTGATTACGCACACACGGATTGAGATACAGTCACACAACTCTTCACACGCATTTGCAAATAATTTTGCTATAATAATACCCCCAAATAACTTTCATGTGGCGTGAACAGCATTTTATGTTTTATGAAATTACTCATTGCTCTCAAAGTCAGATAAGGACATTGATGGACTTTTTTATTTTTCATTTGATAGAGAAATATGCAACAGTGATTAGAAATATTTTAAGTTAAATGTCAAGAATTTCATATTTTATTCAATTTCATTTAATAAAATATGAAATACTTGAATCACTGTTTTGAGTGTTTTGAATGTTCTGTGTTAAAACGCTTAGGTTTGTAACAGTACTAAAGTGTGTTTGAGCTGAGTTTCTTTAGAGGGTGGGGAAGTAACCAGTAATCTAACTAGTAATGTAACTAATTACTTTTGAAAAAATCACATTAGTAATTTGATTATTTTTAAAAGGACTAATCAGTAATCAGTAGTTTAATTACATTTTTAGAGTAACTTACCCAACACTATCAGAAATCATTTTAATAACTTGTTACCTTTTCTGCTAATTTAGTATAAAACCAGCTTTCCAGCTTGACATTTCAACCTTAGACTAGTCAGTTAACATTATCTGATAATCTAGAAAAATACGTCGTCCTGCCCTGTTTGTATTTCATGAGCTTGAGCATCTCGCGTAACTTTACCACTGCAAATCTGATCAGAACAGATCCCTCCGGTTCAGCACACATGATGTGAACTGTGGATTTGACTGCAAAGTTTAACCATGGCAGTGCGAAATACAGTTATCCTGCCAGTCACTTGTTAAAAGATAAGATTGAAATAATTTCTCAAAACAAGGGAAAATTCCCTTTTTTATTTTTTATTTCAGGTGGGAATGCAAAAAAAAAAAAATCTTCATGGATTCGATAGCTTTAGGCATGTCAGTTTTAGTGAAATCACTTCCCTTCTTCTCTTGACAAATGTAGTTTGCATCTCAAATTACAAGTTTTGTTTTCCCGACATACCTTTTATTTTGTGATTTCAAGGAAGCAACTTTGGCTATGTTGAGTTCACGAGAAAAAAGTCATGACGCAGAGTTGCAGTGAAAACATACAGACAAAACAATTATGTGTTCACATTAATGGAGCATGTTAAAAGTCCCTTACTTTGAGTTTTCTTTAAATGGAAAGCAAAGTTATATTAATCTCCTTTTTTTGCTGACCAGAAAAAATGCTCTGTGACTCAAATACATGACATGAGTTTTGAGATCCACCACATCCCTAAACCATACCTAGCAAGCTACCTACTGAATGCACTTCTTGCATCACACAGTGCACTGGACATTATAGGGTTCAATACAGCTGTGTTTAAATACTTCTCACAAATACACAGAAATTGGAAGCTTGCTCAAATTCAACAAACGTGAAACAGCAAGAATGTTCCAGTAATATCAGACAATGTTACTTGCTGGTTTTCCATGGTGAAAACGTCATTCTGTGTGACAATATTTTCTATTTACTAGCTACTAACTACAATGTAACTTAAGCAGCAGTATGCAACAGACAAAGAACCTCGCGCTAGGTACACTCAACCTTACGAGTGAACTTACGCTTAGCTGGTGTAACCCACTGCAGGGCTTTAGTTAACTGGCTTTTTGGTACTATACAGACTTTACTTATGCCCACTATTTGGAAAGCAGAGTTGTAGTACACCTAAAGTATTAAGTATTGTGGCTCCCATAAGCGAGTATAAATTTGGTGTATCCTTATGCTTATTAAATTCGGTTAGTGAAGCACACCACATGCTCCGGTTTTCCGACATCTTTATTAAACAAAGATACGCCAAATTTATACAGATTACTAATTTTTGGACATCATAATATGCCTCTCATTAATATTTTAACCGCACTACTAATCTGTTTACCAAATTGTGGGTGTAAGTCAAATCTGCATAGTACCAAAATGCTGGCAGCCAGGCAAATGCTTCGCCCATTATCTAAAGCCCTGGTGACTATTGTGCATGGATCATATAGTCGCGTTTAAATCGCAATGTGATATCATGCAGCCCTAATATACTGGCTTTATAAAATTGCGATATACCAAATATAGCATTACTAAACCATTGAAAAATTTGAAGTACTTGTCAGTTAGCAGGTTCGATTATCCTTCATTGGGCAGAAAATGGCAAGTGAGCTAAATACTGAGGCCAAACCTTGTGTGCCTCTTGGCTCTGAGTAGCTGCTGAGCAAGAGATTGGCAGCGCTGGGCTTCCTGAGTGACGAGGCGAAGGTGCCGCAGCAAGTCGTTGTCCGGAAAGGCCTTCGCCTCAGACTCCTTTATTAGGGACAGGAACGCCGCCACACCTGCAAAGATAAAATCATCATGTACAGTATGCCCTTCTTTCAACACTGCCTGGACACAATTCCATCCCTATCTCGTTCTACTTCTTAAATATTCTTCTTTAAGCCCAAAGAAAAATGCAGCCACTTATTTTTTAAAACAGTTCACGAGTGCTTCCACCGATGAGGAAAAACTACCATGTTGTGACAACTCACTCTTTTTCTGGTCCGGTTTATTCTCCAGCAGCCCGTTAACACGCGAGGCCCAGTCGTCATAGGGCTCGGCGCGCTGCTTCACTGCCCTCAGCAAAGGGTACAGGTCATCCAGTGTGAATCTGTAGCTGCAAGTTAACAGGCACATGTGGGAACTGCCCCATGTAAAAGCAACATAATTACTCTCTTCCCTCAGCCTAATTAGGCCGAACCCAGACAGAAGAGAGACGTGAGTTGAACAACCAAAATTAGCAAGAATTTGCGTGATCTGTCAATTAAACACCAAAATTGCCTGGCTAGAGGTGCCCTTGAGTTTCTATAAGAGTTATGTAAAAGCAGATTAGACACAGATGGGACTCACTTGAGTGTGTAACTGGTGGGAGGGCACAAACAGAGATCCTGGGCATGATGGAGGCAGACAAGGACCCCCGGGCTGCAGGGGCACGTGACAGCAGACAGGAAGCAGGTGGTGCGGCAACAGGTACACTGGCGTTCATCATCCTGAAGATGGTCGTACTGGGCACTCTCGGAGTGTTCTACTCCCTGGGTATCAAATGAGATGCCTAAATATCTAACAAATTTCAGGAATGCTTTGGCGGTATTGAGACATTTTTTAATAATGTGGAGGAATATTATTAATGGATCACCATCTTCTGGACTTTGTCACGTAAGCATTCCTCCTCTTCGATCATGATGGCCAAGTCCTTCTGCACGGCAGAAGCCAACACCACGTCAAGGCTGTCAACCTTGGATGCCATCTTGCACACCATCTCGTCATGGGAGAAGACGCAGTAGCGATGCAGCAGCCGGTAGTGGTCCACACACTGGCGGCCGAGAGGCATCTGGAATAGCCAATGACAGTGCCACTCCTGCTGTCAGTCAAGCACAGGGAAGAATCACTGCAGTACTGACCGTCAAATACAAGCTGCTTACCCAATCCACAGTGCAGAAGTTGACAGCCTCTGCAAAGTTGAATCCCTGGTTGAATCCACTGTGGTAGGCTCTGGGGAAGGTGATGACAAACTCCCCAGCACACTGGTTGGTGTGATATATCTATGGCGGCATCCAGAATACGGTTGATTAAAGATTGACATGAGAATCCAGCGCTAGCTGTAAAGTGATCTACAAGCTAGGGATTTAAATGAAAGTTACACTGTCTCTAGATCTGGACGATAGACACTAAAAATAATATCACAATTTCACAAATTTCACAAAATTGATATTTATCATGATATTCTAAAATACATAGAACACAGTAAAATATGACAGGAGCTTTTGAATTTTGAATTCTGATTATGATGACCAAACTGCTTTACTAATAGCTGTGGAGCATGTGACAGATAAAATGAAAAATTACACCAACAAGGGACTCATACTTTCATGAAATTTGTCAAAAAAACTGCATTGTTAATTATGCAAGAAAACTAGTGTTTAGACTATATCACGATACAATAGTCAAAATTATGATGATACAAATGTTCATAGTGTGATATTTTATCGACGTGGCCCGGCCCTAGTTGTCACATGTACCAAATACATTCATTCTTACTTGCATGTTATCTATAGGCTAACCTATACCTACAACAACATAGCAGGCAGCAGACACAATGAAGCCCAGATCAATTTAACACAGGCAGATCAACAACTACCAGTAAATACACTGTGTATAGTTACATACTGTATGAGCAGACTCTGACTGACATCATGCTGCAAGACATAGTGCAAACCAGTGGCAAAGACTGCAGAAAGGTCTTACTGGAACTCCATGGTCCATCAGGGTGTTGGGGTTCATGATGGTGACCAGCTGATGCAGGAGGTCAGGCTGAGATTCAAAGAGCTCTGGAGCCAGTTTCTTCATCACTGCCTCCAACTGCTCTGCTGCAAAACCGGGCGCACCATACCATGTCTTAGGCTCGCCCCTGGATGTCACAAGATGAAGGGTTTCACTGGTAAGCATATAGATTTTTTAAAGCATCCTCTTCATTCTGTATAACACTGCACAGTATACTTAGTTTAACGAGTGAACCGTTAATCAAGAGGACTATGGTTGGAAGTCATATAGCCTTAAGAAGCAAGGAGCTCTATGTACCAGTGCAGGTAGTTGATGGAGTAGCTCCAGTGGTCTTCAATGTGCCAGCAGAAACAGGAGAAGCACATGCCTACATAGAGCCAGGGTAGTGTCATCCCACAGATGTCAGACGTGACATGGGTCAGCACCGATGGGTCCATAAGGGCCATGTTGTTCAGGTTCCAGCCACAGTCAAGGTAAGCCTGCAGAAAAACCATCAGCCTTTGGTCATTAAGTTCGAAACACCATGAACTGGGTTAAACATCAGGAATGAAAGGAGGCTTGGTACGGTTGACGTAGAGATTTCTATGAGTTAAAACGTAATCGGTTAAACAATTCTGCTTTAAGACAACAAACTGCAATTATTTTTACTTGCGGGTTGTGTTCAGAATCTCGTGAGCTCATGTTGATTAGTGCTGATCATTGGGAGACAAACTTTTAGAGTTGTGCAATTGTTAAAAGCATTTGTGCTTTGAGACAAGTTACAGAAGGCATGTAAAGGTAATGCAAAATAATTAAGCAAGAAATATCGCTAATGAATAATGAGAGAAAAAATCTGGACTTGATTCTGAGTAAAAACAACTGATTCATATTTTACCCAGAAGTGTGCAGATGTAATAATACATTTTTAAATGGGTGAGTAACGTTGATGCAGAAAGTATTGGAATAACAAATCATTATTTGGCTCAGAAATGTAGCAACATGAAAGTAAAAGTTGCAACAACTTAAAACACAAAAGTAAAGTACGGATCCAGAAAACACCTACTTAAATACAGCAATGAAGTATTTGTAATTCGTTACCCTAGACCTCTGGTTTTCAAGAACACGGAACATTACACCACACAGGGCTACACTACCTCATCTTGAGGGGCCACCTTAAATCTTCCATTTCTGACAGGAAATCCACTGCCAAACTCCTTAGAGGCAATGTCAGCACCATACTCCACAGTCACATCCTCCTCAATGGCACCTACAAGACGCCAGAATTCCTTCTCCACCAGCTCTGTTGGAACCATCTGACATACACACAAAATCATACATGGTTAATTATATGTATAAGGTACAGTACAACAGAGACCAGCTACAAGTTTGCAAACACAGCTGTAATGCACATCCTTCAATAAGCTAATAATAATAATAAATATTATTATCATTGGCAAACAGAGGTGGGCAAAGTAAAAATCCAGACCAGGATTTTGTTTCAACCAAGTAGTTGAGTACTCTGTAACTGAGACAGT
>JAODKL010000038.1:3930428-3957032 GCA_026780765.1 Petrocephalus schoutedeni
ACTTTAGTGCTGTTCGAGTCAACTTCGTAAGCTGTGTGCACCGAACAGTGTTATTGTAGTCGATAGATGTGTTGCTGAGCGCTGAGTTCCGACCGCCGAGGATAATGGAACGCACGATAAGACAGAACCAGATAATACATGATCACTGGGCCAGTTTTCACGGTCCGGGCTTTGCCTTCTACAGCCAATCACAATGTGAACCTGTGTCCCTCCAGCCTATAACATCGCAGTAAAGGCGGGGCTTACTGGAACGGCGTTGGAAATCGCGTACATCCGCACGCACAATCTCGACGGGACACATCTGAAGACAAAATTTGCGTCACGCATTTGTGCGCGGACCGTAATAGCACGCGAAAAAGTGAAATATGAATAGGCCTAAAAACACCGAAATAAATGGGCGTCTGTAAGGCGGCCGCGATGCATTCCCCTCCTCTCGGTAAATACCCCCCCCCGCTTCCTCATCACCAGAGGCTGCTGCGGGCCTCAACTGGCATTCTTCGAATTCCACCAACGCATAAGTATCGCTAAAGCGCAAATAAGTGTTTTTTTTACTCTAACCCTCTGCTGGATGAATTCCATAAGGGCCACCTTAAATTGTAAAACCAAGTAGCACAATAAAAAACAAGGAAATTATTTGCCTATTCACATTTCCAAGCAAATTAAGCAGACAAATTATAGAACTCCAAAATAAATTTTTTAAAGCAAGGACTACACTTTTGTAAAGGATTACCAAGCTAGAAGTTCCATAGTTAGAATACCACTTCATTGTTTTGTTTTTTTTATTTAGAATGCAATGAAGATTTTTTTAACTTACCATTTTAAATGTTCAAGCTGGTGAAATGTATCACTTGGCTAACAGTTGAAACAGCTTAAGTCTGGTTTAAACGACAATGAACTCCGTTGACTTCAGACATGCAACGAGTCTACGCCAACACAGCAGTGCCGAAGCGTGACGGTAATTAGACATTTTATATTGCGATCGGAATACTCCGCCCTCCGAACAATACAATTGGTAGAGGTCAAATGAAAAAAAATCCCTATCGCCAATTTCTATTGGCGCAGAGTATGAAATGAAATCGTATGATTGGGCATGCTGAAGACCCAGCTTGTTATATTTACTGCCTTTGTCGGGTTGTTTGCACATGTTGGAAATGCCGCAGTTGTTGAAACTTGGACGCTTTTTTTTCAATAAGTGGTTACAGATGAGTTAGATTGACAAAATAATAGTTTGAGGTGTGCGCTGAGTAAAAAAAGAAACATCACTCAAAGCGCTTAAGCTCAGAATAAACAGCTATTTAACGAAGCCCGACAGAAAATTGACGCGACTTCGTAAGAAGTGTGCTTTTGCCAGCCCTGCTTGTTTGGACAGATGGATAGAGTATTACTTATTAAATTAAACTTAGTTGACAGAGAGGGCGGGGTTGGGGGATATCAAATAAAGTTGCTTGAAGCATTCATAATCCATAATGCTATATATCCATAATACTTGTACATATGACTTTTTTATATTAGATCTACTAAATAATATGAATACTTCAAATATCCATCACTTGAAAGCTTGGAAAAATAGAAGTGTTCATGGTTATACAGAAATATCCATAATTTATAAAGAAACATCTACTCTTTATACATGTTAAAACTGGTAGCTATGGGGGAGACTTGTATGTTTGGTAGTACTGGTAAAATACAAGATGAAGCCAGTGTCTGTATGCAGAGTATGTGCCACATTTTAAGTAAGTATATACTTCTGGTTGTGTATGTTGGTTTATTCTCCATAAAATCACATTAGTCCAATTTATACCAAATCACAATTTTAAAGCATTTTAAAGTGACAGATAAGTAGCACAAATTTATTCATAGTAAGAATTTTACATTTCAAAATAACACCTTACTCAGCCTTGCATCTTAAGCAACCACAGCATAGATGAAACTTGAAATATATTTTTGCACTTTCAGCAAATCCATGTTTAGCACACAATAGAGCTCAAAACAGTAGCATGTGAGCAGCAGGGGAGACATTTTGGTTTTTGTGTAGGGTCCCGATTCTCCAGGGCCATAATTGCTTTATTGCAATACTCCCATGAAACCACCTTTGCTATAAGGAATTTTGTCAAGTTAAAAACATTTACAGCCCACCTCTAAGTCGGTGATGCATAAATGCCATTTGTGGAAAAAATGCAGCCTTCCAACATCACAAGTATTGACCAAAAATAAGAACGCAGAAAAAAATAATACACATTCAGTCCTACATGTTTAATGCATATGTTCACCTTTTCTTGATTTCTTGCCAAGAAGAAATTTCCCATACTTGCTTTCTCTTTGAATGACTCATGACATGATTTGGTACCTTATCTAGTGTCAAAGTTCACACATTTACAAAGGTGCAATAGGCTTGATTATCAAAGATGTAAGGGACAAAGCCTCTTGTACTTTCAGCTCTGATGTAGATGTCTGTTAGATATTATACGCTGCATGTATACTATACACCATTATACATTTTCCACAAACTAAGGCCAGTGTCACATTGAACCTTTTTTAGCATCAGTTGAATGCATGCATGCAGAAATGCACAGGATGCTCAGATTTCATGCAATCTACAGATAACGAGCATATACCAATCCATACACCACCAACAATAACAAGATAATAAACAAGATAGTAGCCATAAAATGAAAATTCTACGGCACAAAGGAAACACATTATCCATGATGTGGCACATGACTTAACACCCTCGACTCAGTGCTTTCTTAGAATGCAGAGCTCCGGTTTCAGGTCACAGCTGTTGGCAGGTTACCTGAGAGATGAAGGACCGCCAAGTCACCTGTTCCTGGGCGGGTGGTCCACAGAGTGGTCAGACCACCATTTCATGTAGGTAATATTAATATAAAAAGTGTGCGTAGAGGTGTCCAGACCAAAACTTTATTATATATGGATGGACACCTCACTCTCCAGCTAGTGAATCAGCTTCCAAGCATATGGCCAATGCCTATGGCTACCTAGATACAGCTGATAGTTTTAACCTGGCTCACTGTAGTTGCCGCAAAAGGATATTTATCAGCAGAATTCATCTACAGCTATGGCTAAAAGGCAGCCTTTATGTAGCTTTATTTTACAAAATGCAAACACAGGATTATTTAACTTTTGCCATTTATTTTTTAAATCCTACCCCAGCAGAATTACATGGGGGAAAAAAAAAAACCTGAATACTGATTTACCCACAACCTAGAAAGACACAGCTGAGAATGTCACATACTTCGAAGTATGACAATCATTTAAAAAAAAAAAAAAAAAACATTAAAATGATCAGTGGCATCTATTCCTACATGAACAGAGGTCCTAGGGCACGGGTGCGAGAGGCTGTCGCCATGTATAAGGCTTCAGCTTTATGGCTACAGGCTTTCCCTCTCTATGCTTATTGATGGCAGTAAAGACACTGCACTTTGGACACAGAGCTGGCTCAGATTTAAGAGCTGGCACCCAGCTCCAGTCAATTTAATGGTGAGCAAAGGCCACACGTAGGGGCTGGTGCTGCAGAGGACCACAACTTGGGGAATAAAACTGCCACTCAACATGTAGGTCTCCTGCCCTCTGTCTTCAAAAGGACTCTCACGACAGCATTACATCGTGCACAGGAGAAGCAGGGAGTCCCGCAAAGGTGCCGGCTGGAGTGGAAGCAGATTTTGGACGAGAGCACATTGATCCAACACAGAACGAATGCTCTTCATGGCAGGACCTAATACCATGCGTCATCCAACAATGCTCCGTGACTGATCAGTCAGTTTATCCTTTCTGCCATGAGGCATGTGGCACTCCTGAATCGCTCACTTCTCCCGCAGCACGCACACCCCAGCGTCACATCGCTGGGTCGCCATGGACGTCACCACCTCCCAGCTGTCAATCACGGGGTCATAGCATTCAATGCTGCTGAGCAAGGAGTTCCCATCGTACCTAGGGTGGCACAAGACAGAGGTGCAGCATAGATACAGTCTGCCTACGCTACAGTGCGATATCAGAAAATCACTGTGGGGTCTGAGCTGGCCGATGCCACTGATCAGTGTTAAAAATTAACAAAGCTGCTTAAACTGGCGATATTATTGTGAATGAGACAATATGTGCTACGTTACCCAGCGATGGCGTAGAGCCGGCCTCGAAGCACAGTGGCACCCACATAGCAGCGCGGCGTGGTCATGCTGGACACAGTGGTCCAATAGTCTGTCCGGATGTTGTAGACCTCCACAGAAGCAAGGTGGGCTGTGCCATCAAAGCCTCCCACAACGTAAATGTGGTCATTGAGCAAGGCCACTCCAGCCCCTGACATCAGGAGGGGTTAGGCACTTAGCCAGGGGCAACCAGCAAGTATTCCCAGACACATGATGCTCAAAATCAAATTTACCTGAGCGCTTGGTGGCCATAGGGGTTACATTTGTCCAGTGTCCCGTGTGAGGGTCATACCTCTCCACTGAGTTAAGTATATTCAGTCCATCATAGCCCCCTGATATCACATGAGAGACCACATTCAGAATTAATTTCAGGTACTGTGGTGCATTTCAGACGTACACAAAAGATAAAACTCCCACCACGTACCGAGGCAGTAAATGAGTCCACTGGCAACCACCAGCCCTGCCCCTTCCCTGGCTGTCTGCATATCTCCCAGCATGCTCCACTGGTCAATGTTGGGGTCATATCGTTCCATGCTGGTATGCCGACGGCTGCCGTCAAACCCCCCAGCCACATAAATCATGTCTGCGAATAAGAAATATCATGACTGTGAACATAATTGTCCAAAATACACAGAGCACAGGTGGCAGACTGTCCTAATTTTAACACTGGTACTAGTCACAGACATGAATTAATAGGGAACATGCAAATTTCTAAGTAACCTCATTCCTCAAAAAGGCAGCGATTACAGCTCTCAGAAGGTCCCCTACCTCCCAGGGTAGTCGCCCCTGCTAAGCCACGCCGCACATTCATGGTGGCGACTGTGTACCACACCCCATCCTCATCCGCGGTGTAGTCCAGACACTCCACTGAGCTGAGGCGGGACCGTCCATCATAGCCGCCGATGACGTACACCCGGTCATTCAGCGACACAGTCGCCACATAGCGCCGTTTCCGGGCAATATTCTGTGGCGACAAATGCTTTCAAGAGGCACGTTTGGAAAGCAGTACAGCGACACTGAGGGCAAATTCCCGTTTCTATTATCATAACAACAATGCTTAGTGGGCTCTCCAGTCTTACAATGAGGTCAATGTCAGAATACATGCTAACTGTATTCTATGAAAAAGACTGTCAGATTCATAAATAATTTATTTCATTGAAAATCTGAGAGCCTGAGAAGACCAAGTCTTTTCACAATGTCAAATTATAATGTCAATTGTTTTTGATAGTACTTAATTACCAATAAACATATTTAAAATTAAGTATAACTTTGTTACTAATTTAAACTCCACTATGCTATTTATCAAAATTCTATTTCTTTTCCTATATGTAGTGTCGTCTAATGATCTATTTTGGCTGTATTTTCAATTTATGTTGCTGACTGGACATATTATGATTGAAATATTATATTCACTTGGTAATGCTGACCAAAGCAGTTGTATCAATTTAATCACTCTCTCAGCCTGTATATCTCTGACATGCAGTTTCTAAAGGGCTTCTATTCAACCTACAAACAGATTTTACCTGATTTATTTCATACATTAACAGGAATGTGCAATTCTGAGGTATGGTTACCAGGTTGGGAGTTGTTAAACCTCACATACTGGAAGAAAGCTCCATTCCTGCGTCTTGGGGTCGTACTTTTCCACAACGTCGATGGGTGATTGCTGGCTGCCAAATCCTCCAATCACCAGCAGAACCTCTTTTGCTCCTGAAAACATGGTATTCTGGTCATGATATACTCTATTGCAAAGTGTCCTACATAGACATAGCTTACTTCTTATTACACTTGTCCAGTACTACAAGAAATTTCCCAAGTATGCCACCGCTAAGACAGCTTCTGATTCATTATACTTCTGCTCCATCATGGTCCGTTTTCCGGAGAGCATAGCCCTGCTGCATTAGAATATACCTAGCCGTGCTTGAGTCCGAGGTCCTTGCATTTCACTCCTTAATTCTGGCCTCAAATGAAACTTCTTGGCTTCGTCCACAAGGTCTCGACAAGGAAGGCTGCAACGGATTAGGGGCTAAAAACAAACAAAACAAAAAAAAACAATGAAAGTGCAGAGGCTGCAAAGAGCACATTTTACTCTTAATATAGCTTGAGCCCATTGAGACTACAACATGTAGGCATATTTGACAGGTGGTTGGAATCAAAATTCAGCACACAGTGGTGCTCTGAATGATTAAAGCACTCTATCAATCACTGTAGCGGTCGTGGAAAGAAATTTCTAATTCTCTATCCCAAGAACTGCTAATACTGAACAAACCTCAGCACATCAGCTCTGATTCTGGATCTTATGCTGCCTAACACTACTACTAAAGTAACCTCCCATTTACACGGCAGGAAGACCCACTGTGCAGATGGTCCAGAGGAGCTCACCTCTGCGTCAATGACATCTGTGATGTAGCGAGGCGTGAGCAGGGGCATGCGCACATGCTCCAGCATGTCGGCTAAGAAGGGCTCCCTCTCCTTCCGCTTGTGCTTCACCCAGTTCAGCACAGCCTCAAACACAGGCTCCTCAGAGTCCACCTGCATAGTCCCCCGCACACAGCAAAAAACACACCCCCCCTCTGCTGGGATCATGGTTCATCACAGCGGATACTAACGAATAAAAATAAAATGGGTCTGCAACAATGTAGACAACCGGCATTATGCAAGAAGCATCCTTCACATTACATTATCCTTACTAAGTCCTGTAAAGCATCCTGTCTTGCATATAGCAATGTATTCAAACACACCAATGTAAAGCACCCTGGGACAACTCTGTTGTGAAGGGTGCTATATAAAAATAAATTGAATTGTATTGAATCTTTTAGACCTAGCCAACCAAAACGTTTGTGCCGCTATAGAGCTTTAAACACTTTTTAACACTGATGGAATAATTATGCACAAAAGAAAACAAGTACCGTATATACTTGAGTATAAGCCGATCCGAGTATAAGCCGAGGTACCTGATTTTGCCTAAGAAAACAGGAAAAACTAATTGACTCGAGTATAAGCCTAGGGTGGGAAATGCAGCAGCTGCTTGTAGGTTTCAATCATCAAAATATATACCAATCATGATTTAGATACACTTAAAAGTACTGTATGATACCGGTAATTACGGTGCCTAAAAGTATTTACGGCATCTGTACCTGTATTAGGCTACATACAGACATCCGATCAAAGTCGCCTGGCAGGAGCCTGGTTGAACGACAATCTGATGTCTATATGTGGACATATGTTAATTGGTTTAAAAAGTTATTACAATTTATCCAACTGCAAGTATTGATACATGGTTAAAGGTCACATACTGCTGGTTTTCTGGAAAATAGATGGGTGTGAAAATTTCCTGAAAGGTTGTGTAACATGAGATAGGGCCAGAGGAACACACTGAACTTGGTTTGATGTTGATTGGTTTAAAAATGAAAGAGTTATTACAATTTATCCAACAGCAATATTGACAGACAGTTATATGGACATATACAAGTGGTGTTCTGGTGATCGGAATTGCACTTTGAAGACGATAACTAAGCTTTTGTGTGAGCAGAAGGATATTCCAGTCTTGCTTTCTATTTTAAATTCATATTGCTGGAGAATGTGGACCTAACTAAAAGTGTGAAATATTTCCCTCTTCTAGCCTAATATGAAAATAATTACCGTTATGATCCCGAAGATATTGCAGTTTAGATGCCAGTAAACAGCGAATATCGAACATAAAACCAACTTCACCGCGGTACCGCCGACAGGCAGCCAAGCCTGTCACTTGCTATGGAGAGGTGCGGAACACCGATTCCTCCCCACTCTATACCGCAGAATGAGTGTCTGTACACTGTCATTCTGCACTTCAGTATCTGTCAGCGATCAGTCTGATCACTTGCGGAGACTGCTTCTTAGAGATGCCGCTAACGTCTGTATGAGGCATCAGCAATGCTGATCGTATACTGTACATTTGTGTTAAACTTAAGATTAATTATGGTAATACAGTAATAATTAACAGTATTCACCTGCATTACCAACACTGATCACATGATATGCCACATAAGGAACTCATGGCGCCTGACTCGAGTATAAGCCGAGGCTAACCTTTTCAGTACATTTTAGGTGGTGAAAAACTCTCCGGCGTACACTCAAGTATATATGGTACATTTATTTATTTATTTATTTATATGCTTCTATTCCACAGATTCCAGAAAAAATATCATGTAATATCATGAGAGCCTTCACAACACAGTCGAAAAGACATTTTTTAATACAATGTACACGTAATCAGTCTAACCCTGTAATGTTTGTGTAGTGCTAAAGTCCAGTTGTTGGGAAATGAAACACACCAACAACTGGGTAGTGCTGATTAGCAGTAGTGATTTGATCGTTTTTTAGTCTCTGTGGAAAATGATCAGTGGGCCGGATTTAATTACTGTTTAAGCCCTAGCCGCAGACCACCATCATGGGTGACATTTACATACCAACAGGTTTGCGTACCATACAAGGAGTTAAGAAAAAAATAGCTGTTTTTTTTTTTTTTTTTTTTTAAATGAACTGCATCAGAAATGTAGGCTAGAACTAAAAGTCAAATAAAAAAATTCTTGCTTTGTGTGTAGCCTAAGTTTGCTTCCCTGACAAAGTCGATGATCGCTGGTTAGTCACCGTGAGATGCTGACACCGGGTTCCTTGCCTGATATGGTCGATTACCAATAACCAATACTGTAACATGCATCCCAATGACCAAAACCTCTTTTGTATAGTACATAGTTTTCCATTTCAAAGAGATGAGGGCACTGGTCGTTTTTCATGTCATACTATATAAAGCTACCCTAACCAGTATGGGAATGGAGGTGGGGAGGTCCAGGGGGTTCATCCACTTCTGCTGTACTGCTTTGATTGCCTTTTTGCCTGAATGCCTACATATAGATATCCTTTGCTTGTGTATACAGGGTTTGCTATAGCTTCTCTCGTCTTTCGTGATTATAAACATTTCCGTCATGCAATCGAGACCCCCAATAAAATCCTGAAAAGGGAACTGGAAAAAATAAACAAACAAAGAAATACCCTTCGTCATGGTGTTCTGTTTACCAAGCCGCCCTGGCTTTCTTGCATCACAACTAATTTAAAACTACACTCCTACTGGATTTTACACACAGAAAAGCTTCTCGTTCTGGATGTTGTTTTCATAACACCGACTCCCATAATTTACATTCTTCAAAACACTTCCTGAAAGCAGCAAGAATGAACTTGCCAGCAAAATATTAACCAATTAAAATTAAAATTACAGCCCCCCTGCAGTTTTTTTTTTCTTCTGCCGGCGGCGCAGGTTGGAAGCATGTGGCTTTGTGAAAAAGACCTCCAGCAGCCAGGAAGAATAAGTGGGGACCTAGATAATGATACCATGAAATCAGAATCCATTTGGTAAGTTTCCAAGGACCTAAGGTCTTTATCGGTTCCTGAAACATGTGCTATCTTGACACGTTTCCCCTCCTTAATATACTGCATTCCAAATTACATAGATGCCATTTTGGTTTATTCTAAAAACAATCAACAATGCTTTTTAATGCACATGTACACCAAAGTGAAAGATATCAAATATCAACAACAGTTTTTATATATTCTTAAAAAAAACACAAAATACAGTGTCCCAGATTATTATGCAGACTGCAGTTTTGGAATATTAGTCATGTCATAAATAAGTCAGAACAGAAAACCTTTGTATTTGTTGAATAAAAATAATGGGCCTCATTCACCGACTGAAGAAATTTGGATCACATAAAATTATGTAATATATAAACAGTAGTGATATACAATAATTGTTAGTGTAAAGGCATACTACTCTCTTAAATAAGCCGGGTTAGCTGTCTTTGTAACTGTGGAATCTCGTGTTTCTCGCAGTAGCTTTAAAACTTCTCAGTGATGTTAATTTTGCATTTTTAATAATGGGTCCAGTGTACAGTTGTAACTTTTTACATAAAAGGGCATAATTTAAATGGTTTATATATTTTATAAAAAGGTCTAGATAAAATGATAAAGCAATATGTACTGTACAGTACTGTTTGTTTATAAACTGGTAATAAATAGACATTTTATGTTATCGTTCAGGATAGCAGAGGTTGAGGTTAGGGATGCCCAAAGTATTACTTGGGAATTTTCACATTTGCTGGGATAATTTAATAACACAAACATGTTTAAATAATTATTTTAGTAACGACTACATTTGAATTATAATTATTATGACAACAATTATTATTGTTCTTATTATTAAAATTGTGGCCATTAATGGTCATTAATAATTATTATTGAATGAGTAATAGAATCCCATGCATGTTTGTTGGGGTTATTTTACATGCATTACTTACACAAAAAAAAAAAATATGCCAGCTCGTTTGCTGACTTCCTGAAGTTTTTCTTACACTTGGGAGTTCGGTGCTCCACAATCTTTAGATGTTTTATTTGTTGACTACTCTTTCAACCTACATGTGATTTCTGTGTGAACACACGGCCTAGCAGTCTCATGCCCATTTTTCGGGACGTTTACCTGTAATGATTGGGAACAACTGTCAATTTACGCTTTCAATTTACGAGGACAATGGGATTGATCATAATAACACATTCGGAAACGGTTTATAAACATGTCATGAATCTGACGTAGACTTTTCTTAGGACCTTCACAGGATCTTTCTCAAGAACAAATTCAAGAATGATTGGTGAATGAAGCCCATTGTTCTAAAAAACATCTTAAATGTGCTGCTTAAAAGTAGATTTTTTACAGCTGTTCTTTTTAATTAAGATTTATCTGGCTGGGTATTGTACTGAACATTTATATGACCTACTTCGTCGGTTTGCTGAAGCAGTCGCAAATTTATCTTCAGTTTCCCTAATTTAACAATTGTTTTCTTGCCTTCTGCAAGACATTGCACTATTTCTCACTTTTAAGCTGCAGAAACATCATCTTTTCTCCTTCCCATATTTAACGAGAACTGTGCCTTACCTAACAATGTGGATCTACTTTAAGTAGGTCTCCCTCTAATTATGATTCCTTGGCAAAATAAATCACGCAACTTTCTGCAACTGGTGTACTTTATCTAAAGACGAATAAAAATTAACAAGCAACAATAAGTGTGTATTTTGCTGAAAGGGTTACTGATAAGTCATACGCATAATAAATTGGTTACCATTTGCTACTCGAACCATTCAGAGAATGCAGAAGGCTTAAGCACACCCCCAATCTGAAAATGATTTGGATTCATGTTTCACCCCACCCCAACTGCAGAAAGAACTGAAAACAAATGTGCTTGGTGGGTGGGTGCTGTGCCTGCAGGCTGAGACTCATTTACTCTATTTGCTTATCTTTGGACCACAGTGATCAGGGTGTCTCTCCCCCACGGAGCAGGTATAGGTCTCTGCAGGCTGGTGGCATTTCGAAAGGTCAAAAGATATTTGAATTTCGAAAGATAGTGGGCGTGTCGAAAAGAATAGAGTGTGGCGAAGTGGGTGGAAATAGACATGCATTTCCCTTTGCAGTTTCTGGAAGTATGGAAGTAAGCGTAAACAAGCATATGAAGTCTTACGCTACACAAAGAAAAATGAAATAGGCATTTATTATAGGCGTCTATAAATCATAGTCGTTGCCTGACTGGTGAATATCTGGTCTCTTTCAGAAACAATACCCGTGGGAGGAGCACCTGTATCTCGTCACACTTGATGAGCTTCTCCACTTCCTCCTGGCTGAGCAGCATGAATTCCTCATGTTGGACTACCTCCGCAAAGTGCTTCTGGGAGAAGAGCTCGGCGGCCTGCATCAGGTCGAGGCAGTTGTGCGTCTCTGCAAAATCGCGGATGCCCAGGCAATTGGACGGGTCCAGCTGGCTTTCCAGAAAATCACAGCAAGCTCGCTTCACCCCTGAGGAAGTGCACACACACGGATGAGCACGATTCGTAAAAAGACACATGCGCGCATAGCCAGAGACTCGCGTACATGTGCACACATATGCCTTTAAGCGGTTTGCCAAAAAAAGCTCTAATGTCAGATGGTTGCTACAGCTGCCACAAAAACAGTTTATTTATATACCATTTAATTGTACATGCATAATCACAAGCAGTAAATATTGGTCTTAACTAAGAAGCCTCCCAAAACCCCCAATATCTGAACCCTGAACATGAAGTTCATGTTGAAGCCAAATGAAAACTGAGCTGAGAAGACCTGTGGCAAGCAGTAATTTGGGAAATTCCAGCATTACACATTCTTTCTAGCACATTCACCTATATAATACGAAAAAACAGAACCATGCAAGAAAAAATATGAAGTTAGGTGTTTATGATAACCAGGCAGTCAAAAAGATGGAACACTGCACAAAGAGAATAGCTTTTCGCTCAGTTGCATCACTGAGCTGTTTTTTTATATTTTTGGAAACTGCCTATTTATTGATTTCGTCACACTGAGAGCAGTAGGCTTAAAATACACACAGAAAAAAATCTGAATAAGCTCTTCCAGGGAAACAAGGGAAGCTTCACAATGGATTATAGTTACCTTTCAGCTGCAGTAAGCAAGCAGCCGGAAGCAGCTCCTGCACATTCTCCACAGTGACTAGAACAGTCTCCGTATAGACAAAGTCCAGCAGGATCTCCATGGTAGAAGCTGTCAGCCCCTGGATATCTACGAAGGACTTCCCCTTCTCTGAAAGCTGCAAAGAACCAAAGTTAATTCAAACTTACACAGGAAGCAAACCATATTTTCACTGCACTTCTGTATGGCCATTTCTGTCTAGGTATGTTGTTACTTAATCTTTCTATGGGATTTGGCTAAACAAGCAATTCTAAAGCATTTTTTTGCACATGGTCAACAAGACGACATGAATCTTAAACATACAAATTTAACTTTGCATAAGTAAATTGTACTTAAATGTATTAAGTGTAAAAACAGTCATTTTTAAAGTTAAAGTTAGCATTTTAGCAATGTGGTGATTGTGAGTTAATTTAAAATAAAAAAAATTAAGTCACTGGTGAAAGGCATCTACTAAGCAACTTAACATTTGCAACCCATTGCTATTTTGGTCAGTATCACATTCTTCATGCACTTCCATTGGTATTTGGTGCTTTGGAATAAAACAGAACGGTTAACAAAAGACGTTATTCAACGTACAGCCAGTATTAAAAAAACACAAGAAGTGGGTTCTGTTAAAACTTCTCTTCTTATTACAAAGGCAGAATAACAAATGAGATAACTGTGTACTACAAATAAATCAGCTGTTTTGATTGCTCCCTCTACTGGTAACATTGAAATACCACACCTTTATCCCTTAGTTAATATTTAAAGTCCCCTCTTACTATCCTCTCACCACTGTGTCACATTCACGGTTTCTGATTATTGACCTCTGACTTCTGCTGCAGTTCTGTACAGGTCCCCACTGTTAGACATATGTATTGAACCAAAGGTGGATTTTCCCCGAAGCTTAACCGTCTAATTCTCTCAGGATGTCCACCCAACACATTTTCTATGACTGCTGATTCAAACAGCCCTGCAGTGGTCCCGAGTCAAATCCCTAGACTCAGGTCCTTTAATTATTATTTAAAGAACATCCTCTCCTGATGGCCGGGACCATGCTGGTTCTATAAAGGTTGGTATAGGGAGCAGGGAATAAGGGAGACTAGTGGCGAACACTTTTACCTCACTGGTGAACATGGCACAGAAGTAATCACTGCAGGCAGCCAGGACAATGCGATGGGCAGGAAAGTCAGTGTTCTCCACCCTCAGCGTGATGTCACAGAGGGTGTTGCTCTTGCGCAGGGCATTCATGGCATTCAGGATGGACTTGGCGTGGGAGTTCGTCATGATATCTTTGGGGGCCATGCTGGTGTGAGGAAGGGAGCCCAGGGAACCTGACCTCGGGGCCTGAGCTAACGCCCCACAAAAGGCCATGGAGAGACAGGGAAGAGAAATCTGTGTGGAGCAAAAATACTGGTCCTGTCTGTTCATTTGGGTCTACTATGGCCAACTACGGGCTTCCAGCCAAAACTGACATTTAAGCAGAAATGCCATGGATCTATGGAAGTCAAGCTACTCAATCACTAAGTATGTAAGATTACTAAAGTGTGCAATTATTTGATAACTATTGTATTTCTTATTTAAAAAAGGTAGATGTCCTTATAAAAGAGGAATATTTAGGTATATGAATATCACCTATGGAGCTTCAACCACAATTGTGGATTAGTGTCAGCTCTGCGAGCTCTTCTAGAAACATCATATTTAATGCAAAATTCAATACTAACCAAGTCGTAAGCGGCCATATATAGATAAGCGAATATGCAATATGCGACTACACAGGTATTACCTTTAGCGGAAAAAAAAATGAAAAGCTTTATCTTTCTCTCTGCAGCTTGGCCATTCTGAATGTCACTGAGACAGATTAGTATTCACGTTAGCATCGTTTTCTTCGATGACCTCAATAAGCATGATAAACGCAGACTTGGGTGCGGGAGGCCGCCGGCGGGCATCCAGCCTCACACAAACCATAAAGCAGGATACTCTGGGCCCGCACGTAACACGCCATTTACAGCCCTCCGACCCTGGACACCCGACTCATATCTTTTCGTATGGCACGACCATAACAGCTATGCGTGTCATGCGTGTGTACAACAGCGAAAACCACAAATAATCAGCCACGTTTCTGACGGCGGCGATTTCATGTCAGCAAAATTTTTCTACTTACGATTCGATGGAACCCCATATCAACAAGCTACTATGTCAGCAGACGGAAAGCAAGTATTTTAATAAAACTCAAGCGAACCTTCGATGACGATCCGCGAAGCGCACCTAGTTAGCTACCCAGGTACATTCGGCATAATGCACATGAAAAGCTAGGGCACTAGCAATGTGCCATACACAAATTACGCGTGTGCACCGATAAGGTCGCACTCCGGCATTAGTAATATTACTAGCTGCCTAAAACGAGGTGCCTACAGCTCACGACACAGCTGTTGGGCTAGCAAACACTTAGCAAGCTAGTTACGAAGCCGCATGCACGAAAATGGCTTTTGATATTACCGAAACAAAGCGGTTTCAATTTGACATCCAATTCGGAAGTTTCGAAATGTTTTATTTACATACAAACTGCAGTAATCGAGACGTCCGGATTTCTGCAGTTACAGAAGCCGACGATCGTGCTTCATTCTCCGTCGAGACCGCCGCTCCGAATGCTGGTACTCTCCCGGCGGCCTGTACCAGGTAAAGGTTACGTGCGTTACTCGGTCACCACACGCTAAGGCGAGCCTATACGCTTTTTGTCGCTCTTGTTTTGTTTTTCGGCTGTATATGCAGTGTTTTATATGTGTAATTCGCGCATTCTTAATTGGATCTGCCTCGTACACCCACAGAGGGAAACGTTCTCACGCGCAAACACCAACACAGCTACGTCATAGTCGGCGCGCGCCAGGGCGCGTGAGCGCTCGTCCCCCCCGCGCGGCGACGGAGAAAAAGAACACCGAAGAATCGGCACATTTCTAAAATGCACTAATTATCATCTCGCTCCATCGCCTATTATCTATTAAACATGTTCTTCGCTGGTTTCCAAATGAAACTGGGAGAGTGCGATTTTGCTATATGGAAGAAACAGCTCGCCGTTTTTTGCCATTGTTAAATATTTAATGTAACAGTTTTACACTTATGTGGACAACGCATTTCAATAGTTCATTGATCGACAATGAAAAACCGGCCATAGAGTTATGTGCGCGCACGCACACAGTCGAGTCATTCGTTAACAACCCTAAAATCTCGGTTTACAGCAGTTGGAAAGCTTGTGTTTCAGTCGGTGCTCGAAGTGGGCCAGTTCTCGCCGGTACGCAGTACCAGCACCTCTGTTCTTCTCTTCCAAGTACCGACACCTCTCCACATCTGCTGGTGCTGAATAAAAAGTGGAATACCAGCACCTGGTTTTCTCCACTGCAACAACTGGTTTCAGTCATCTCAATCGGCTATTATTTTTGGGTATAAAGCATTAAAATCATAAAATAGAAACAGTTCCTCCACAGAGCTAAGGTTGACCTACTTCGATTAATTCTGTAACCAGAATCTTCTGCCATTAACTCTTAATCAGGCCATTTAGGTATCCCCCTCTACAACGTACATTATTTCCATTGGCATAAGGCACAGGAGTACTAAATTTAATTATTTTGAAATAGTTTTAAATTATGTACGATATACATTTCCATTTGTATTTTACAATTAATTTTACTAAATCAACATTTCTATATATTATGCACAATCGTTAGATGAGTAGCAAGGTGTATAGCTACATATTGAAATAATATCTGTCACATTACCTTTCTGCAAAAGTTCAAACTGTGTATGCTTGAGAAAATCTATTACAAAACAATATCCTGGAATGGATACATTTATAGTGGTGTGCTCTTTACACAATTACAGCAGATTCAACATTAAACAAAAGTCAATGATAAGCCTCCAATATTGTGGATTTTGATATTTTCAGCAGAGGTGCTTTCTTAACAAATACAACTATCGATAGAGCAAGTGTAGGGAATGCAGTAATCCTGCACCCACAATTCCAGCCATTGAAATCTTAGTTAAACATCTCAACACAAGTGTGGGTAACACCACTGAAATCACACCTGACAATTTATTGCATGAACATAGTTTAAGTGTAATGTGTTCACTTTTATGTTCAGCAGTACTCGTGTTTCCGTTCGGTGTAATAAGTGTAAACCCTCTATGTGGCTATAAACAATGCTAATTTCAAGAGTTTCACATTGACTTTTACCGAGTTTGTTTGATGCTACTTAGTCACCTTCAGCACTATCGTTCCACTCAGTTTTATCATGAAATGCTTACCTGTGACCAGCGAGGCTGTCACAAACTACTGTGATTCATGTGACATACTGGTTCAAGTGTTATTACTCTGCAAGAGCTTGCCATGAAGATTTGTGAAGAGAAACAGTGAGTCTGATCCAAGAATGGCACCCAAGGCCCAGGGCCTTTTCTCAGACAGTGTCTACCGAAGGGCTACTCAATTCTCATTCCTGTAAGGCCACACGCACTATAGGAACTTCAGAGTATAGAGCAGAAGACTGCCAACTTCTTCAGATAACTCATGCAGAGCACAGTAGTGGCTTTACTAAATTATTTTCCAAATGAGAACTTTTAGTGAAACAGTCTAAATCAGTAAACAAATAAATTTACTCTAATAAGCTTCTGCAACACTGCAGGCTGTAGGAATGAGAGATGAGTAGCACTTATCTTACCAGTCCCTGGTCATGGCTTCTGTTTTTTCATGCATGCTATGTGCTGCATAAGCCCTCAATAATTACTTACACTTTCCTATGATAGTCATGAATGCCCACCCAAGGAACTCCCCCAGGACTAAGAACAAAGATGGAACAAGCAGTGCTGAGGCAACACTCCCCACTCCCACTCCCTGTCTGGTTGCTACCCAGCGGCAATAAGACAACCCACCACCATTATGGGCCAGAACCAAAGTGCTTGGAAGGGCAGAAGAATTCAGCCTAAAGGGGGTTGGTCATCAAAAAGCCACAGTAATGAGAAGTAGGGGAGGAGTAATGTTATTAACATAACCTGAGAGGCACTTGGTAAAGGACCAAGGCCTTCTTCACTGTAAGGGGGGATTGTGGGGAGGAGGGGGGGAGGCGTCTTTTAGAGCAGAGAGTCATCTGTGCATCCTCCTTCCAGCCCATAGCGAAATTCCTGCAGATTGGATATCCCATAGAAGTGGATGAAGGCAGCTGCCACCACTAGAATGTGGAAGATCTGGTGTGACTGGAACTGCATGGCAAAGAAAAAGCCAAGTGAGCGAGGAGCGTGCGAGTCGCCATCAGTGAGCCAGACAGGGAAAGCTGGAGCCTTGGCAAGCTTACCCAGATGTCGCACTTGCCGGGGAAGAAACGCTCAGGGATACGAGCTGCGTAGAGCCCAGCGCCTGTGATGTACATGGCACCCATTAGGTAGAACCAGCCCATCTGGCCCACTGTGGTGGCTTTGACAAAGCCTTCTGCGATGGTGAAGTGCATCGTGGGCACAATCCCACTCAGCCCCAGACCCATGAAGACCCCTGTGATTGTGAGGAACAAAGGCAAACAGCTGTCACATGTGCTCCAAACATTTGGAAAGTGTTTCCCAAACACTGTCCTCAGGGAACCCCAGACAGTCCACATTTCTGCTCCCCACCAGGGACCGGCCAGACAGTCCACATTTCTGCTCCCCACCAGGGACCGGCCAGACAGTCCACATTTCTGCTCCCCACCAGGGACCGGCCAGACAGTCCACATTTCTGCTCCCTACCAGGGACCAGCCAGACAGTCCACATTTCTGCTCCCTACCAGGGACCGGCCAGACAGTCTACATTTTTACTCCTTACCAGGGACCGACCAGACAGTCCACATTTTTGCTCCTACCAGGGACCGGGTAGGGAAACAATGCTTTACAGTAAAGAAGAACCGCCTTGGCCGATGAAACAGGTTCCTACTGGGGGACACACATGATCATAAAGCTGGGTATTAACAGGTTCTTAAAAAAATGCTTAATAAAAATGTAATAAAGAAAAAGAAGGCAATTAAGCATGAAACGGTGAAGCCACGCTGTCCAATAAGAGGGCAGGTAGCTGATTACCTGCACGGGTGGGCCGGTGGCGGGGTGTGGCGAAGCGATCCCACTGTGCGACGATGATGGCGGCAATTCCCAGCATGCACACCACAGAGAGGTAGATGAGGCGTGGCTGTGGGGAGCAGTAGAAGGAATAGTAGAGCCAGGGCACGAAGGAGCCCATGATCAGGAGGGCAATGCCCGAGTAGTCCAGCCTGGAAGGCACAAGAACAGGGAAGGATTCAGACCTTTCTGACTTTGACCCACATAAAACCAAAGTGCTACCCAACCGTCCCCTAGCTATTCTGTGAACCGAAACTCTTAGTGAAGCCACTGTGTGTCAAGAAAAACTCACTTTTTGTTATTCACACTGTGTGCACCCATAGCCACTTTGCACTTTTCACCTTGTCCAAGTCATACGACATATCACTGACCTGAGACCAAAGTCAGCTACAAAATGTATATGAAAAAAGGTGCTGGGCGTCGTCAAAAAAAATAATAGGTGATATTTTAATTTTAAAATTAAGAATCATCCAACCCCCCTCCAAAAAAGTCATGCAACGACATTAATTGCTTTTGAACAAGTGCGCTTTAAACTTTAGACTTTGAGGATAATGCGGCCCATTTAACTTTCATATGATGTATTTTTTTATGTATTTATTAATAATTGAACTGTATCCATTCATCACCGGTAACTATAAGAGAACAACAGCTATTGAATGGGAAGTACTCATGCAAACATTAACAAATATTAATTAAAATTTGCCAGTGAAGATATCTAGAATAGCGAGAAGTGCTGCTTGCTTTTGCCGAAAGACATTTCAGTCGGAAAACTAAATTTCGAATCTAAAACTAACTTTACCAGGCTATCGGAGTTAAGATTTAAACCTGAACCCGCTCTCTGGAACGTTTGCACCCACACGAATTAGGGATGTGTGAATCAATACAGAGGAACTGATTCAGTCCAGATGTTTTCATTCTGAGAATCGATTCTAACAAAAATAAAGATTTATACGTGGTACTTTAAAGGTTATATATTTTTCCCACACACACACTTTGAACGGACAGTGTGCAATTATTAAATATTTATAAAATTAATATAACATTGCAATAATACAGCAAATAAGTAATAATCAGAAAATTAACTGCATAGTCCCCCATAGTCTTTTGTGTGTTTTGTTTCCATGTGTCCTTAGGGGCTCCATAGAAATGTGTATGAAAATATGGGATCAATCACGTATTTTCATGGATCAATACAGGACACTGCATTTTCTTTTTCAATACCAGACTGTCTGCACACCACAGTGGACAAGCATATAAAACCAGTAGCCTAGTTCATCTGAAAATTACCAATGGTTCTGATATGACAACGTCAAATTTCTTAACTTGCAAGAAAGGCTAATACACTGTTACTGCAATGGGTAATGCTTGTGAAACACTGCGCTATAATAGCTACATTTTTTTGTTCTGAACTTCATTGGAAAGGCATGCAAGGTCAGATTATAAAATTGCCGGTTAGTCACTGTCAGAGATTGACATTGCGTTAGTTGTTTGTAATTGTGGATTACCAATACTATCTTCATATTGCCCATAAGTGCCCCTGGTATTTCGGTCCTCACAAGTATAGCAAAATTTGTACACACACACGCCTGGAGTACACTATCCATCCGTCCATATGCATTTATGCAGGGTTACAGAAAGCCCGAGGGAGGCCGGTGACGTACTTGGAGAAGGTGCGGGACACTTTCTCAGAGTGGCAGTAGACGGTGTGGAAGAGCCAGGAGAAGCTGAGACAGAGCACGGCCCCCAAGAAAAACATGCCAAACACCACCTTCTCCTGCAGGGGGGCCGTGAAGGACATGTTGGGCCGTAGCATGGTGAGAGTGCCCAAGCACAGGAACAGGATCAGCCCTGCAGCACAGACACACCAGGGCCAATTCAAAGAGATGCAGACCTCAGCCCACAGATCCATTTACCAGAGCTTACTAGGCCATGCAAACTAGATTTAAACAAATACTGATTTAAAGCTCATACAGTATTTTATCGCAATCACTTGTCGGCTAACCTCAATTAATGCAAATTAATGCAATTACATATTTAAAACTGAATTTATAAGTTGCTAATATCAAAGGGGGTTAATAATGATTAGTGTAGTTGTGGTTAAAAAATATGCATATACAAATATTTCTACACACTGCCCCCGCATCTTACACGGTCAACTGGTTCCACAACCAACCATGATGCTCTAAAATGCTCAAGACCAGGGGTGCCCAACTCCAGTCCTGGAGGGCCAGAATCCAACACAGTTTGCAGGTTGGAGTTAGGCACCCCTGCTCAAGACACTTATGCATTACACCTATTCCCAACCTGTTATAGATTTTAAATCATGCTTAGGTTACAGAACTGTACTTATACAATGTAATTTCTATGTGGAGAAAAAAACAGTACAGTAGTTCTTATGATATATTGTTTAGGAAAAAATTACAAAAAAAAACACTGTACACATACCATATAATACAGTACAGAACAACCATGATCGTTCAAAACCACATAAGATGCGGGCTGACCGTACAAGACGATGTATATACAAAGCAGCCATTTAGAGGTCTGCGTACTGCTGTACTGCTGTAGTATGGCTTAAAGGGGAGCTTTTTGCTGACCCAGGAGGTGTGTCCAGATGTTTCCCGTCTCCGTGTGGATCCTGAAGATGCTCCCAAAGCAAGCGCGGAAGGAGGGCATGGGCGGCCGGTGTCCGTGCAGAAGGTAGTCGTTGTCTTTCAGCCACTCGGGCAGCAGGTGGTACGGGATGACCCTCCAGCGGCCTTCCCAAACCTGCCACAAGTAAGGGGCAAAGAAAGCAGCGGAACTGAGTGACCCCCCCCCCTCAGCCGCCATTAAAAAAAAAAAAGGCCAAACTATTAGCTCTGGCTTTACCTTGTGCACAAACTCCTCCATCTTCTCCATGGCATGGTGGGCCTGCAGAGGCAATGTAATCACCCGGACGCTGTCTTCATCCTCCTCATCCTCTGTGTCTTGAAGGGTAGAGGGCCCTGCTTGTTCTGTGGACCCCTGGTGACATAAACATCATCATGTTTTGCTCTTTTTCTCAAGGAAGCTACTGGTATACTGAACAAGTTTCATGATTCACATTTAATATTAAACACAAGATCTTTATTGGACATCCGTTCTCTTACGGACAGTGTAATACTCATAAAGGGTGTCAGCCACTGGCTCTGCTCTGTACACCCCCCCCCCCCCCCACACTTTAATTTTGCATTTTATTCTGTGACACACAGACATAACTCATGCAGAGATGCACCTTGACCAAAGTACTACCTTGAAGCGCAGAACACATTACCTCTTCAAGCAGAGGCCCCATTTCGGTGAGCTCCACATCGCCAAAGGGACGGCTCTCCTCAGAGACGCTACAGTCCACATCGCTGGCTGGGCAGCTGCGGGTCGACATGGGGGTACCGTCCTCCAGACCTCCCTGCCCGCAACCCCCACCCCAGGCTCCCCTGTTCTCAAGCACTCACACGCACAAATGCTCACTGCTGGGTAACCTCAGACCACACTGATCAGACCGTGTGCAGGATACCACAGGCAGTTCCAAAAGGGACCTTCCTCCAGTCTGCTTCTCACTGTAATTTACCTGTGGAAAGCATTTTTAAATTAGAGCCTTTAACATCCAATAAACATTCTCAGTTTAAAAAAAAAACTAAACATTAATGCAATTTAACCTCCAGCTTTCATAGCCACAATAAGCCAAAAGCAAGTTACCTTATTTAAAAAATCTCATGGATACACAGTTTGAAAAAGAAAAGCAAAAGATTTTAAATGAATTGGAAGGACCTCAGAGAAAACGTACTTAAGCTATATTCATAGTAAATTAAACGTAATAATTTAGAATCTTGCTTCATTCAAGAAACATAAATAATGCAATCAAATAAACAATATCAGACTAATTCAACTACCACAACGAATGGATTCAATTTTCACTTTGATGTACAGTCATCTTGGACAAAAAAAAATACTAGATATTAAATGACAATGCCATGGTAAACAATGCATTTTGTAACATCATGTCAAAACCCGATTGACACGACAAAAGTTGAGTTATCATTGAGTTATGGCGTCTCACGTAACGAGATCAGTTGTCATACACTAAAATGCATTCTAATCGAATGCCTGTAGATGGTATTTTGAGTTATGAATGAAGCAAATGTAATTATGATGCACTTGCCGTCTGCTTAGTTGCCCACCGGCAGAAGGTAAATGGAAATGCTGGCAGGTCACGTTCGCGGGGCAGTTTCATGGGGTCAGTGTGAGCGACCGATCACCAGCTACCACGTCGGACAAGAAACAGAAACGTCAAGTTAGCCTGAAGGTTTACCTTTTAATTTGTACATGTCATTATACAGTCGCTTTTTAATTGCGATCTAAACTAGATTACGTATGCAGCGTGGTACAGTACTTGTCTGAATAATTTACTGGCATAAACCCCGAGCTCATTACTAGTTCGCCTAAACAGCTAGCTTTGGAGCTGCATAAGTTTTAGCTGCACAAAAATCCTGCCGGTATTGAATCCCGGCTCAAACGCCATCAGGTACTGACATTTCATTTAATGCCATCAGACATTCGCCTAACCAAGTAATGGGCTGTACACAGTATCCTCATGACAGTTCTTAAATTTGCACTGCTAAAATACCCTTGGTTCCGGGTAAAATAAAAATGCTTCCATAATTTGGGAACATAAATCAAGCTAGCTAGCTAGTTAGCAAGTTAGCTTTCCGTCTGCTCCTATGGCTACTACAATGCAGACATGGACAGCGTCCGATGTCTGCTACCTTAACAGCTTCGCCAATGTTTTGTTCGAGCAAAACTAAACAAATGTATGGTTTACATAACGCATGCATAATATTATGAAATTCTTACCGAAACCGTGTACTAGTCTGTCACTTTTCCTGTGTGGGGGGTTCGTAGGTCGGCGTGTGACGTCATGCCTTTTCGTAGGCGGAAGTGGGGGAGCTGGCGGATATAGGTGCTCCGAGAGATCACCCCGTGGACTGGATGGGCAGAATCGTATGGGAAACTGCTAGATGCGGGGCTGGACTAGAATTAGACATCGACCCTGGACTTTCACCCAGACAGGACCACATCACATACATGCACATTTTCCATATTATGTTAATCAGTTTTCTTAAAATGAATATGCCCACCCTCAGTAACTACAGTATATTGCTAATATTGCTACACCCATAACCAGCAAGCATTGTTGAATATCTTGAAGATGTTTTGTCTGTCTTTTTCTTGGGGCTATGCTTGCACATACACAACATGCAGTCTACACAACATGCATATTTGATACTTTAAATTATCCAATTTACCATAGCATACCTGCATGCCATCACCTGTCTGCCCCCTGTATTGACACACAAATGTTAAAATTTGGACAGTATAAATGAGATCTTTGCCATCTTATTCATTTGACCTCCTCTGCTGACCCTTGGAGGATAGGTTCCCCCTTTGGGTCTGGTTCCTCCCAAGGTTTCTTCCTTCTAATGAGTTTTTCCTTGCCGCTGTCACCTCTGGCTTGCTCTCTGGGGACTTTGGGCAGAGAAAATGTAAAGCACTTTGAGACAATGTAATATTGTGAAAATACACTATACAAATAAAATACAATTGAAAGATACTCTTTAACTTTTAATTATTAGGTGAATTAAACAAACCCACAAAATTTTGAGCAATAATCTATTTTCAACAGTAACTATATTTCATAAAAAAAATCCACCCATCTTCCATAATTGCTCCACTTTAGTGGGTTGCAGTACAGTTTTTATTTTTCTTACTTCTTCCCATAACATTTAGCACTATATGTCTGGACTATAAGATGGAACAAAATGTTGATGGAAAATATACCTAGAATTAAAATTCAAAGTACCCTAAAGTATATTACAATAGATTATAGTATTACAGTAGATTATAGTATTATAGTGATTATAGTAGAAGTAATAGTAGATTACCTAATAGTAGATATAGTAGATTTTCTGATTCTCAATATAAGAAAAGATGCGCTTTAACTATTTACTTATGGATCATTTATGTATAATGTGGGTAATGTATGTCTAATTTATGTTTATTCCCCGCACCTCCCCCGCCCCCTGTGTCTCGCATATAGTGGTGAAGCCTCAACTCTCTTTTCACTCACATATGTGCCTGCGTATGGTGTCAATGACAATAAACATTGGGTCGAATCGAATCGTTTCTTTTTGCCCGTGTCTCAGACTTCTTTATTTTTTGCGGGTATTTTGTTCCGCTGAACGAGATATATAATAAAACTATGCATTTTCTGTATGGTTGATTCATTTGTAATTCCTACTGATGAAGTACTGTACTCACAGTAGCACTTAGTATTAACGTTGGCGGAATAGCATCAGAAGGGGGCGCTTCTGCACACTGGGAGCAGGACAATGTTGTATCATTGCAGTCTGACAGCTTGCCTGATATTTACGTAAATATATTACATAACCTCAGCAACTATACGCGCGCCCTTCCCGCGCCTAAGTATCGTCACATATTGTAACACATAGCCAGCAGTTTATTTCAAACGGCGATAACAGTGATTATTTACGGTCAGTACTCGAGTTGACGGGGGATGAGGAGGGGTGTCATCCCCCCTGAAATAAAAACAGTCAAAATCACCCCCCTTCTAAAACGAACATCCCCCCGTTCCATCCCCTAAAAGATATAATTCACCATCCCCCGTGATTTGTTTTCACAACTCGACTACCGTCTATGGTGAAACTCGCACTTCTTCATTCCTGTCCTCGGGGTGCGCGGGCACCGTCCAATCAGAGCGGCCCTGATTTCTCTGACGCGCGTGCTGCATTTGCTGCGTTTTCAGTCGCTTCCGGTGCAAACTAACGCCCCCCCATGGTTGAGTGAATTTGAGTTAATCTGTTAATGGTCTCGCCATAAAATACATTTAGGGTAGCCGCACACATAATATTGCATCGTCTAATGAAGCATATTTGTGTTCCACGACAGGAGAGCTGCCCCACCCTGTGTGCCTATTAGGAGTTGGCTAAGTATGTGCGTGATTTTAAACTCCCTGGGGGGGTCTGGATTTTGGGTATGTTGGCGGTCAGGGGGGGGCACGTTATGCCGGCTTACCCGCTGTGCAAGAACCGCAGTATGATGGCGCATAGCATACTCTGTCCGCACAGGCCGGGACGCGGTGCATGGGCAGTGAGCGCTAGACCTCTAGTTACCCATCAATCATTTCATAGGTAGTTGGTGATCGTGCAGTAACTGAGGTAAGTAATTACGTGTCGGGGATTTCTTTTAATTGCCAGTACGGATTTTAATTGTAAACATAATGCAAAAAACATAAAAATGTATAGAATTATAGTTATGCTATGTAACAATTACATTGTAGCACGCTGGTGTTGCAGCTACTTATATGAGCTATATGCAAATAAATAGGCATTGTAGCGTGGAAAACTAATAAACCTCGGATTTTCGGAACGTCAACTACAGTTTTTCCTGCTTGAAGGTTTCTTGGTTGTGGTCTGGTCTTCGATATAATAAAGAAACGAGGCCAGCAACAGCAGCTCCGGATTAAAAGGATTCTCAATTTTGTGGTGTTTTTTTTCTGGGAGGTATCCCATCAAGGTCGCTAAACAAATCTGCACTTAACTGAATTGGCTTGGCTTTAAGTAGCGTTGATTTCCACGTTAAACTAAAGCCATCGCAACAAGTCGCGTCTTGTTCACGTTAACTCAAGCGGAGCATGTTAAAGCCCTCATTGTGCATGGGCACAGGGTACTTAAGCAGCCCTGAACAGACTATTGTCAATATGAGCCA
>JAODKL010000038.1:3965064-3985832 GCA_026780765.1 Petrocephalus schoutedeni
TATTACATGGAGGGCACCCAATGTAGCATGCCCAAAAGATATGAATACATGGACTGCTGCGTGCATGTGTGCGTGTGGCTGCCACTGACTCACAGCTCTGCATGAGGTATGTGTATGTGTGTGTGTGACTCAGGCGAGGTGGGCGGATGGTTGCCGGTGCTGCAGAAGGAACACGAGCTCTCCAGCCACTATCCTCCCCCCATCCGCCTTGCTTATTCTCGCTCTATCCTCCTCTCTCACTGTTCTTTCCCAAGAAAAACCCACACAACTTCTCCTTTGCCCTTCAGGTTACCCTCCTATGTCAGGCTTAGGCGTAATGTAGTGGGTGTGGGCAGAATATGTGGGGAGTGGATTAAGAGCAAATGATTTAAGCATGAAAGATGGTGAATGAAACCTTAAGTGGCCTGAGTAGGGAAAAAGGTGTGTATCAGTTTTTTCAGGGTTTTTTTGCTCACTTACTGTACCCACCTCCTGTCTGTGGTACAGTGGTGGCATGCATGCAGAACAATGTAATCAGACATGCTGCATTTTTCTTGCCTTGGCTGCTATCTCAATTACGACAACTGAGGAAGTGTATTAATTCTGCAGTCTCATTATTCAGGTCAGAAAGGTAAACACTTGGAAGGCCATATACATCAGCTATTGCTTAAAACTGTCTTGGTGGTTATCTCAAAGGAGCATGCAAGACTCGTCCTGAACAGTATTGTCTAGTTTTATCTTATGTAGGTCCCACCGGGAGTTATTAATTTCTCATTTGAAATAAAAATTTCTTCTTGAAATAAAAACTGCATATTAGTCAGAGTACTTGCTGCTTTGGGAACTGGTACAGTGGGCTCACACCTCCAGGGCGTTTGATTGCCAGCCTTGCTTTGTGTGTTGAATTTGCACATTTTCACTGCCTTTGCGTGGGTGTCTTCTTGGTGTTCTGGCATGTTTCCACAGTGCAAGCACACTTTTGGTAAATCTGTCACTGAGTTTCCCATAGCATAGGGCTTCTTGCTGTTTAAGGGCCCTGAGCCGTGCTGTTCCTTGACCTACCATGGTCCAGATACACACAAAATGGGATCCTGCGCGACACAGTGCAACAAACACATCAAGCAGTGGCCCGAGCATTTCCCGGACTGCATAGAAAAGTTAATTTAGTCATCGCGTGTGAGGAACGCATCTACGATCAGGTGTTGGAAGGTGAGTCTGTCAGTGAACGCAATCTGCAAATTGTACAGGTAATCACAATTTTGCACCCAATATAAAAGCGCCAGTCTGGTTTATCATGTAAGTGTATGGTTATCAGTCATAGAGTACTCTCTATGTTCCTGTCTATTTCAGACTTGAACTTTCGGGAACAGGAGACCTTCCAGCCAGTGCACATCATTAATGTGGACATCCAGGACAACCATGAGAAAGCTATCCTGGGCGCCATTGTCATCTGCGAGCTGTGTCAAGGTGTGAGTGATTGTCCCAAGTTGACCCGTGTTTTGAGGTTTGAGAGTAAAATAAAGGGGTCTAAGGATTCTGTTTAAATTTGATAATGTGTATCGTGGAAACTGGTTGAGTCTAGTTGAAATGAAAGTGCTTGCTTGGTAAGGTGTACTTACGGTACCATGAAAAAATCAGTGCACCCCAGCACACAAAAATCATATATGACAAATATTTGATATATTTGATGTTCATTTCAACAACACTGATAGAAAGATATGGTGAAGTTGAAGATGTTACACTTGCAAATACTTTACATTTATTAACCATGTATACAAATAAAATAACAAACATTCTATTTTTTGTGAGAAAAGAAAGACAGCATTTGATAAAAGAACCTCATAACATCTGTGAAGCTTGGCAATGGGAGTGTTTGGGTTGGGGGCGCCTTTGCTGCCTCAGGGCCTGGCCAGCTTGTCATCATAACATCTACAATGAATTCACCATCATACTGCTGCATGAGGAGAATACCAAGGCCTTAGTCCTCACAAGATAATGGCCCCAAATGTACAAGAAAATCTACAAAGGAGTTACTCAAACCAAAGGAATGGAGGGCTGTGGAATTTAAATCCAATTTAAATGTTATGGCGAGACTAGAAGGGGGGGCATACCTGCAAGAAACCCCCCAACGTCACACATTTAAGGGAATTCTGTTCCTGCCAAAGGAGGCAATAACATGTACTAAATGTAAGGTACTTGTTTTTCCTCCACAGCGAAAAACAACTTATCTGTTGAATTTTGTTGAATATACAATAAATCTAAATGTCTTTGTTTTGTTCTCAATACTGTTATATATACAGACACACGCACATAAAAAATGTTGAAAAAGACAAACCTTTTCCAGTAGTATACTTTTTCTTGGCATTGAGTGAACTTGCAGTCCACTACAATTATTTAGTAAAGTAGCAGCTAAATTGTTTGCTTGATACACGAAAAGGTGTTGACGCTGAGTGAAGCCTTGTGGTTTTAGGATAAGCAGACAGCATTTGATGAGCAACATGGGCTTGCAATACGAAGGTTGCCATGTGATTCTCCCAGGCTGGCTGTTCTACTGCATTTTATCCTGTATTACTCAAAATTGAGACATGATGTAATTGAAGTTTATTCAGAATTTTCTTCAGATTTAATATACTTATGCAATAGTTGTTAGTGAATCACAGAACAATGTCCTGTTTTTATGAAACTGAGAGAAGATGGGTCAAGTACCCATCCTGAGCTGTGTAAGTGTGTGCTAAAATGTCTACCTCACAAAACATTTTCCATATTCTGGCTATATCCTCGATAAAAAGCAGCTGTAATATTAAAAAGCTGGCTTCCTTATCTTCACTGTAGATGACGTCATATTGTGATACACAAAAGGCCACATAGACAATAATCTCATGCACAAACCCCCGCCCTCCCCGGCCTCTTAACAAGCTTGCAGCACCACAATGCACATCAGGTGTATAGGTCATATTACTCCAGTAAAATTTCCCAATGTGTAAAAATGGCAAATATAAAAATAGCATTTAGTGAGCCCAGTGGTTCTCGATCCTATTCCAGGAGGACCCCCTGCCTGAATGTTTTTATCCCACCTCACACTGCTTTCAACCTGCCGTATCCATTATAAGCCTATTAAGGACCATCTGAGCCTGATTAAGGTAGGGTTGGAATGAAAACATTCTGTCAGGGGGTCGTCCAGGAGCACCACTGAGAACCACTAGGTTAAAGCATAAGCTATGCAGGAATAATACTGCAATGAACGCCTGTTGTGTTTGTAACTCTCTCCCTCCTTTCATTGTCTCACAGATCCAGAATACTGACGACATGAATAAGGAGATGGACAGGCTGCTGCAGGAGTTCGAGGAGAAAAGCCATCGATCCTTCCTGCCCGCTGTCTGTTTCTATTGACTGCTGCACCCAAGCAGCAATGCTGTGTCATCCAGCTGAAACCTGCGGAAGAGACACATCATCCACTTCCTATCACTCCTCTACTAAGGCAGAAACCCACTTATATGGCCTGTATAACACTGAGGCACTAGCACTAATGTGTGCTCCTGTTGACCCTCGTGCTGAAGCAGCGACACGCTGCAGTCGGTGAGTGTGCTGCACTGTAACAGCACATAGCTGCTGAGATATTAGCATCTTGGGCTGTCGCACCTGCTGTGCCACTGTGTTCACGCTCACCTGCTTTACGTCGTGCGGATTCACGGAGCTGCCCTTTCGGGGGTGGGGGAGCAGCGCCTTGTTGCCTTAAACTAAATCGGGACGGATTTGCTAGGCTCTCTCACCCTGGCAAATGTGTCCAGACGATGGCACAATGCCCCACTGTGCCCGCTTTGCCAGCGAGGAGTGTGCTGCCCAACCGAGGCGACGGGGTGAATCGTATCTGCTCAGCTCGTCTTTGTCTCACCTCCTGTTGAGTCAGATGCTCCTGACAAAAATCACGCTGTTGCTCTAGGAATAGCGACAGGGAGAGGTGAGAGGTCCTCCTCTGTGTTGCCAGTTTGCTCATGCACTCAGTCGAGGGACATGAGGGACATCACAGAAATGAAAATTTTTACCTATTCATTCTCTTTAAGAGACAACAATGATTTAAGAACATAAGATTTTTTATTGCTTTTGTCAGACTGACAAGTGTGTTAAGTGTATTCAATGAACTGTAAAAACCTCAGGGGTAACACTTCTCATATTACTGCTATTTATAAATTGATGTTTGCCTCTGAGAATCATGAACTTTTCTCAGATGTTAATTTAGCTCCATTAGGTTTTATAAATCAAGCAAAATGTTGAAGTCTGGAGTGCCTGTGAGGAAGGTACATACCTCAAATGTAGTTCACTGTTAACAGATGGCTAAAGACTTAGCTTTTTTTCTATATCATGCATTTTTGCCATCCTGAATCCATAGTCACAGTGCATCTATTTAAAGGATGTCAGTTCAGAATTTAAAGTATTCCAAAAGAATTTAATCTGGAAGGGCAGGGGCAAAATAGCATCCTAACCAGTTACAGAGATTTTCATGCACTGGGGCCAGGCTGTCTAAGTGGTGTCTACTCTGAGCTCCCGAAATATCTCTTTCCAATAATGCTTTCTTTTAACCTTTTTGCTGTGACTGAGTTGTTTTATAAATTGCTTCCCTTTGTTTGATTCATATTATCATTAAATTGGCTTATTGCAAAGTTAAGGAGACCGTATCCATCAGTCTTTTAACCACTTATGCTGGTCAGAGAAGTGAGAAGCCCTGGAGCCTGTCCTAGGCAGCACAGGGACAAGATTGGAGTACAGCCTGGATGGGATGGCAGCACATGCACCCAGTCAAGCATTATGGGCAATATAGAAATGCCAGCCAGCTGAACTGCTGGAGGAAGCCCAGATGACCCAGGGAGAAGATGCAAACTCTACATAAAGAGAAGAGTTTGGATTGAACCCATAGCCCTGGAGATATGAGGCAACAGCTCTACCCACAAATAACATTTGGTTAATTCCAAGGGTGCAATGTTGTCATTGGTAAAAGAAAACGTACAGTAAAGGCTCTTCAGTTTTATATATGGTGTCAGGGTGTACCTTTCTGAAATCTCACTTAATATCTTGTAAAATTTATTTTATATTCATGTAAACTTAGCTAAAATAAATTATATATGTGTTATGTAAATAGAATAAGTACACTGTTGCATAAATGATTTAAATGATGAGTTAATGCTGACTAATGTTTTTTTTTTTTATTCTCTTCAATGCAAACCATCTATTGGTTAAGCCATGTGAAGTTGTGGCCAAACAACTGTTGTTGGCTCACATCCTAAAAAGTTTTGTTGAAATGTCTTTAAGCTGTGGAATTATTTTCCCCAAATGAATTCAACAGACGTCTATTTTTCCACAATATCTGACATCCAACATGCCTTGAATCATCCCCTAAAATTGTCAACATCACAGTGCAGCTGCCTCCTGATTGGCTGGTCCATCAGCCACACCAAGATGATGCTCCTGTTTCTCTAAGATGCTGCTAATCGAACAGCAACGTGCCTTTCAATAAGAACCAGTACCAGTCGGAGAAAACACCACATTTCAAATTAAAACATGGTACAATCTCAGATGGAGCTTCCATATCAATTTTTAAATGAAAATACATTAACAGCAACAATTAAGCATGCCTATTTATTTAAAATACATTGTACATCCTTCTCAGTTATTTCCTCTTTTCGTCTTTTCGTTTGAACAGACAGTAGGAGAGCTGACGAGTACGGATAACCCAGGTTGCAAAATTTGCAACTTAATTATATCCCACCCTCCCGATACATTCTTCATAAGTCATATAGGTCAAGCATAAATATAGCCTATCAGTCCCTTGTGTAACATCCCTTCCTTACCTTACGAATCACCAAGATGCATTTACCCTTCAAACGAATTGCTCGAAACCCAACGACAATACGGGCGCCCTGGTTCTCGGTGTTCCTGTATAATGTGAGCGCTCCCCGCCGTTAATTACCCTTCCTCTTGGCTCGGCGAAGATAGTTGGGGAATCGTATACAAAGCAAAGCCATGCCCTACAGAATGGCGCAGAATACAAATGTGACCTGCAATGTCACGCACTAAAGAGGGAGAGATCGTGCGCGAGAACCGGGGGGTAATTCGCTTTTCTTGATTATGGCTGCATGAAATCTGGGCGCCGTTTTTTTTGTGCATTAGTTTGCATTCCTACATTTAGAGGGGGTGGTAAAAACTGGGGCATACCTACGGTAAGGTATATCGACCTTTGATATCTCCCAGCACCCACACAGAGAATCCGCGATGAAGGGAGAGAGAACATGGGATACGGGGATCTCTTTCCCCGGGCGATGATGCGAAAGCCGGCGCAGCATCTCCACCGGATTAATGGGAGGATCCGATTCCAGCAAGCCGTCGATTTTACACAGAAGCGTTCCTGAAAAATACGGCAATAATGACAGCTATCAAATGGACAGTAGGATTTGTGCTAACTGAGTGAGAAAGCCACTTAGTGAAAGACACGCCGATAAGCCGATGATTCAGTGAATTCATTAAGAAAGCAGCGGCATTGCAATTGAAGGGACGAAGACATATCAGGGCAGAGAAGTGGTACCCTTCACTGGGGTTTTACCTCCTCCTTCGACCTTGTTCAGATTTGTGAATGGTCACGAAGCAGAAAGGAATGCATTTAAAAAAAATATTTAAAGAAACATTAACCCGGACCAGCATCTCAGCCTGCAATCTCTTACCATTTATTTCAACTTCGACTTAGGATACAGACGCCGCATAGTGAAACCAGGCGAGAGACTTTAGCCTGAGCCGCGGAAATCAGGACACCTTATGCCGCGAAACATTGCGGTCCTTGCCGGGGAGCCTGGAGGTACCGAGGTATCAGCTGCCGTAAACCTCTATGGAGAGTCGCTTCTTGGGGCAGGGTGTTTGATTTGACCGAAACCTTGGACTGAACGTGGGAACGGAGGGAGGAAAAAAATCACTTTGGGAAGTTTTAATGCATATGATCACCTCCGCGATGATCTTTATGATTCTGGGGGCTGCAATGGTGATGGTAAGAAGAATTTCTACACTCCCATGCCTCGTGCCTTTTATGCTATTTTCAAAAGAAGGTATTAATGTAATTTTTGCCTGGTTGAAATTCTGAAAATACATAAGTGCACATTTTTGGCACAGAAAAAAAAGTACACGAAGATAAGGATTCCGAGAAATGCATGCAGACTAATAGAAGTGTATTTGCAAACGATTACATTCGTAATACTTAAACGAAGGACATTTTTTTCTGGAGCACCTTTTTGGTTTTTAATCATTTGTGGATTTTTATAGATATCTATGTGATTTGTCTCCCGTGCACCGCTTTTTCAGGTCGTATGGGGGTTGCTATTGTCGGAATACTGCTTGCTTTGCCCCAATTGACTCGAATGGTTCTTTGCAGGCGATAGCGTGTTTAATGGACATGAATGCACTACTGGATCGCTTTCACAACTATATCTTACCGCATTTACGAGGAGAGGACCGCGTCTGTCATTGCAACTGTGGAAGGTAAAATTGCACCAGAATATGCAAAGTAACGCATTTTATTTACTCGACGTCACACAAAAAAATATATGACATAATGTTAAATACATTACAGACGTTCTTAATGTCGTTGGAAGATTACTGTCGCTGACTCTTTTACCTAGCAATACCTAATCAATTCAGCGCTCTTAATGGACAGCAATGCTTACGGTATTCCAATTCAATTTAAATTTATTTTTATAAGACATATCCCGATCAGTTGTATTTAACAGCATCCATGTTCTCACTGCAAAAAGGGACAAATTTAGGGAAGGGGGCCCCCTGGGCTGATGTGTTTGTTGGGGCCCTACCTACAACATAAAGCGCTGCTGTAACCACTAGGAAAAGAACTGGAGACCCCATACAACTTGAGGCCCTGGCTCATGCATAAGTCTGGCCTTGCTTGCAGATGAAACGATAGTGCTGTATAACATCTCATAGGGATTGGGTTTGCATGGCATTCATGGATTCCACTCATCTGTTCATTCATATGACGGAATGCATGCTTGTTGTGGGACTTACTGCATATATGCCTGCATATATGTCTATACGAGCAGCAGCAACAGCAAATTTTGGGCCCCAGATACAGTAGTATACCCGAACCCCCCAATGGCCGCCCCTACGCCCCACCCCCCAACAGTCTCCCCCCTGCCCCCCATTCAGGCAGGGCCCTGGTTAGTCAGATCCACCATTACCCACGGTCCAGTGCCCCCGTATAAGAGGCAGGGGGGAAAGGAGGGAGAGGACCGGGCTCCCAATTCCAGACATAATGTGATTTAAAAGAACTGTCTTGGGATCCAGGATTTCATGATGAGGATTAAACGTTTGTGAGAAGGGCCCATTAGGTTAAACAGTAAGTCTTTCTCCTATTTACATAAAACAGTTAATTTGTTAATATAAGGTATTCTAAATGTAGAACCAAACCGATAGTGTTTATATAAATCTTCAAGTATCGACATAGTCAGCCTAATACTGCCATTTTCAATTTAAGAAATGAACTAGAATTCAAACATCAAATGCAATAGGTTTTAGCCATGGGATTTTAGCTTATCTGGCTCTCTATGGACACACTGTTATTGTTATTATTGTGTTTAATGTTTGTTCAGTTCATTTAAAAAGTTGTATGGTCCATGAGATACTACAGGGATGTCACTGGTGTCTAGAGATGGGCACAAATACATCAGAAAGTATTTTGTTACAAATTACAAATACCTGCTCATCAAACACAACAAAATAAAATTCAAAATACTGGTGTGAGTAAATGTATTTAATTAAAATACAAGTAATTTGAAAATACAAAAATACATGTAAAATAGTAATAGTGCATGATGAATATGTGTTAACTGTGTTAATTGCGTTAACTGTGAAATGAAAAATTATTATTGTAACATTATTAACGTAATGTGAGCTTATCAGGCTGAATCTGCAGCAGCGAGTTGGGGTTGGGTGGAATCCAGGAGAAGGAACCGCGATACAGATGTTCACGATCTTGTACCGTGGTTTTGGTCTCAGATTCAGACCCATTACACCCTTTAATTATACCCAGTGTTTCTCACAGAATTAGTGGTGGTGGCTCATAGTGAGCGTGCACATGGTCAAAGAGGCACACAACACTTTCTTAAATTAATTATTGCAACACATGAATTTCCCACTTTGTCTTATGGTAGGGTGCCAAATATGTGCAAACCTGAAGAATAAACTTTTTTAGATATACACTCACAAAAAAAAACATAACCAGCGGCTGCGATGCATATGATGTCAAGCGCACCAGTCCAGTCTCCTCATACCTTTTTTTTGCACAGGCTCATACCTTTACACATTGGCTATAAAACACCTATATTTAGCTAACAATTAATTTTGACCTTAGGAACAAAAGTAACTAGCCTGAATTATCACTAATGAAGTCTTCCATATATGACAAACCACAAGATGCCACTGCCTGAGCATGCCTGTTAAAATGAACTAGAATATCCCTATCAGGCTGGCAAGTTAATTCACATGTTCTAGAGCACAGGACTGCTGTTTGCTAATTGCTCTATTTTTCTGTCCTATAATGACATTCAGTGAGCAATATCTGATAGTATATCTTACTACATACTTTACCTTAAAGCAATTTGCACCAGGCACCAAAGTAGCTTCTCTCTGTATTACTGGTCATGGGAAAATTAAGCTCACAACGAGCCAGCTCGGCCCTACAGGATGTGTCACATGATTTACTTGCATCTAGCCAAAGACAGTGGTAGGCTATATGTACAGGTCTGTAAGCCTGGGGATGAAGGTTCTTAAAATAACAGAAAATAAATAGATAAAATGACATATTTTCTTAAGTATTTTAAATAAAAATGTCTGATGTCCTTAATCCACATCAACCCCATGCAGCAAAGTGTTGTGCTGTTATCATTTATATTAATTACGGAGTGCAGGCAGTATATTTATTAAAACAGGTCATTGACACAATTACAGCATCAGTAATTGCAATTAAAATGTAGTGTTTCACATGTATAGAGAAAGCTTACCTTCTATGCCTGGTGCACCTTCTAAATATACCCATGGCATAGTATTTTCTTCCATTCTTTATTCTGTTATTCAATGTTTTATGCTCATCTCATTGAAGCTGTTTAAGCCAGGGCTGATTAATTAATCCCTGACATGTCTTGTGTAAATATATGTAATGCTGATATAAACTTTGTCATTGATGTTGTCATTTTCAATATCAAGGGTAAAATAATCTATCCATATTCCATACCAGTCATCCCAAACAGGGTCACATTACAGAACACACATGGAGAGATGCCGTTTTGTCTGATTGTATGTATTTGTACTGCCAGAGGAAAGTGCGCACACACATAGGCTAGGGGTATGTGTCAATAGCTAAGGTCTGGTGATGTGAGGTCACACCAAGCTACCTCCATGATGTTATAACAGAGCTAATGTACATAGGACGGGAAACCTGAAAGGGGCACATGGGTGTTTTATTTACTCGCACATGTTCTGAGGGCAGAACGAAAAATACTGTGTCAGATGTCAAACCACCGAATCAGATGTCTTGGTCCTGTCTCTTTAAGTTGCTTGGAGCTGCCTCCTCTACAATCTGATTAGTTATCTCGCTGAACCAATCACTTTTCAGTCTGCCCTCAGAACATGTTTCTGTAGGTAAACTCCCACAAGCTAAAAATTGAAAATACAGGTCCAATAAACAAGTACCGACAATGGAATCAAACCGCAAACCACAAACTCATCATTTTTAACTTGTTCCTTCAGAATTCAAGACTTTTCTTCTTTGCATTAATCACCCTCCTTCATCTTCCCTGTGCTGCCTCTGGCCGTTTTGTAGCAGGGTCCGTTTATCTTGTACTTGGGTTGTGCAGCTGTGGTCAGTTGACCATCTCGACTCTGTCAGGGCGAGCCGGCTTAGCTGAGAAAGAGTGTCCTGGTTGCATGTCAGGGCGCTCTTACACTTGTGGCCAACACTGCATGGCATCACCTCTTCAGCTATTTTTATATATTATGAAAAAACATCTCTCCCAACATCTCCCTTCTTGCAGGCATCACGTTCACTATGTGATTCCTTATGATGGTGACCAGTCTCTGGTGGACTCCTCCGAGAACTACTTCGTGAGTGAGAGTGTGACCAAGCAGGAGATGGACCTGATGTTGGGCTTGCTGTTGGGCTTCTGCATCAGCTGGCTACTGCTCTGGCTGGATGGAGCTCTGCAATGTGCCATGAGGGCCTGGAGGAGCAGTGGACCATACGGTAAGTGTGGTGGGGGATCGGGACAGCCTCAGAGGCGAGGGGGGGCTATGAGTAGGAGCAGGCCTGTGGTACTCTTTGGAGAAGGTGGCAGGAAGAGGACAAGGGAGCCACAATGAAACAGAAGGTGTCAATGGGTGTTTGTAGCTGACTGAGCTGCAGAACTAAGTCATGTTTTGTAAGTGTGGGATGATCTCCATGTTCTTCATAACTTCATGTTCTGACTCTCATATTAACTCTACAAAATGTAGAGATGGATGTTGTGTAAAGGATATGGATCTTTTCTTTGAAATTGTGTATCTTTTCTTCTGTATGATAGCTTTGTGCCTTTAAAATATTCCTGACGAACGACTAAACGATTCAGTGGACAGTCACCACATAGGTTTTGCCTGTGTGCGAGGAAAGTGTACATTTTCTTGACACACAGTATAATATGCAAAGCCTGGTGATTTTATGGATGCTGAGAATGTTTCTGGGTGTTGGGGTGGAGTCTGCTTGTAGCTGAGAGGAACTGGAAAAGGCAGTACCTATAGCAGATGTGACTTCAGTGGTTGGTGTTATTTATTGTGGGTGGGAGATGACTGACAGCTCGAGAGCTCATGGACTATGGCTAAAGCGTGCTGGGCTGTGGGCTGCCAGTCCTAAAGAAACTTTCAGATTTATTATAGGTGTCCCATTCTGCAAACGCAAAGGTACACTGCTGTTCTGTTATTCATTATTGCTATGTCAGCTTTGTGGGGATGCCCTAGCAGAGATAGATGTGACTCTGCCTGCTTTGCCAAAATCATTTTTGCAAACATATGACGTCATCGATTCTGTGGGGCCAGCATGCTAAAAATGCACCATTTTAGGCAAGGATCCCAAACTAGTATTATTAGTTTGCTTGTGCTGGTATATTTGAGGCACCTTTTGCTACATCAAGTTATCCTTCAGGTTCCTAGAATGTTTGGTGAGGCTGACGGATCTTAGTCATTACAGATGTAGGGAGTGTATGACGGAGCCAGCCAGAGAGGGGGAACGGAGGAGAGACACAAACGCCATACAGACAGCACACACATGCACAAACACTCTCACTCCTGCGTTTTCTGTCTTTGTGAGCTATAAATAGCCCAGTGAGGAACAGCAGCTGGTGAGAGAGAGCCAGAGAGATGAAAGCCCTTTCCCTTCCACACAGACTCATGCTTTTACACTCCGCATCACGAATTACAAACCGATCACGATTATGATCACGAACCGGCATCTTTGCCTTGGTTTTCAGCTCAATATTCCTTTTGCTCCTTGGTCATCCGTGTGGCTTGTCTCATATTCCTCTATGTCAGCCCTCTGCTGAGCTCATTCCTAATTCAGACCAGGCTTCACCTTGCCCACTGAATGAGGCAGCATCCATCAAACTGGAAAAATAAAGGATGCGGTAACAGGAATGAATGGAGGATGCTATATTCAGCCTCACTTGGAACTCCAGAAACACAATTTCCTCCCAAACATCACAACAGCAAAGGAATCCAAGCACCCATCCTGCCATGGTACGACGACACCCCCACCCGCCCGCCAGCAGCGAGCAACATGTCTGTATCCCACAGATCTCGGATGCGATGCCCCTTTCGATTGCATTTATTGATTTCTTTACCTTTTTGTTCTGCTTCTGTGGTTCTTTTAATCCAGTGTCCCAGGTTTTACTAAAATTAACTTGATTTCTCCTAGTATCACAATGATGTTTTTCAAAATGCTTTTGAAATTTTCTTTTAAACATAATTTACAGTATTGGACATTTATTGACTTTACCTGTGTTTTATTACCATTCCCTGGATAAATTGACACCAAGTCAATACCTGAGATATAAACAAAATGATAATATAATAATAATAATAATAGGACCGTTTAATTGTGGTTACATATCCACATACACAAACCTGTTAAGCTTTGCCTAATGACAATACTACAGAGAAAGTCAATCTGCAGACAAAGGGACAATGGAATCCAGTGTCCATTATGTGACATGTTATTGTCTCATTTTCGCTCTTTTCATTATTGTCCACATTTCTCACTGGCCTTTCCTCTCTCCGCTGTCTCCTGGAACCCGTCAGATGGACCTTCTTGGACATGGATCCCGCGATTCTGCAATCTGAGAGACCTGCGCAGACGTGCAGAGCTGGGCCAGTTGGAGGACTCCAGCGGGAACATGGTGCACATCAAACAGAAGCTCTATCACAACGGGCACCCAAGCCCCCGCCATCTCTAACTGTCAGACTTTCCCACCTCTGAGGAGTTGCTTCTTGAGCCCTTAACAAGAACTGCCAAAACCTCAGAACAACTTGGACACTATTTGACAGCCTGGTTGGCAGCAGAAACTTTTCAGATGACTTTTTGACTCACAGGCTTACCTTACGTCTGTCCATTGTACCTGGAATGGGAGGCTTGTTTATTTTTTTTTTAATCTTTTTTTCAAAGATGGGTCTTCTGTACAGACATTGTTCGTGCCTGTTGTTTAAAGGTGCGCTCATATTTCGCATACCAGAGGGTAAGTTTTATAAATTGGGAAAATAAAGTGGGGTACTGAAGGAATGTTTATGGGGTCATTCTAAGGAAATATGCTGTAGGATTAATATGTAGCCGGACTGTTGCGGACAGGAAAGGGGGTGAGAAATTAGGCATGGTAAAATGCAGCAAGATGTATGCTCAAGTAAAGATATAGTCAAAAGGGAAAATCGAGATTAAGCAAGAGATTGTTGTGTATAGTATAGATAATTAGGTTTGCTACATTGTGACTAAATTAATGAAGTAATTTTATTTGTATGTATTGTGGGGGTTGAATGTGGTACAGAGAGTTTTCTGCATTAATTAAGCATTAATACATATAGAAAGCAAAGACATGTATTTTGGTTTTTCCCTTCTGTGTTCACAGCCCCTTTGCAGAGTGCTCTGAAATATTCACGTCTTACCAGCAAACGGCTAATCAGCCAATCTCATTCCTTCCTTTTCTGTCCAGACATTGCTGTTGTGAGGATAAACTGTCTGTTTTATTAAAAGTGCAGATGAAGCACATTGATGTGATTGGCAGCATTTTAAGCTATCGTTCTTTGAGTGGAGATTTTCATCCTTCGCCTTGAAGCACGGAGGTACTGTTGCCTGGGTCTCTGTGCTGAGTTAATGTAGGTTTCTACTGCAGTCTGAGGATGTGTGCCTTACAGCTAGAGGACCCTGTGGGAAAAGCCGTTCAAAAAGTCAAAAATGTTCTGGATCTCTCGAGTTCTTTGTTGGATCCAGAGGGCCAAAGGCCCTTACCTGAGGAGCATTATTCAGCAGCACAGCAGTTCATAGCAGATGGACAGAGGGCAAAGTCATACTTCTGTATTGTTCGGAACGGCTGCAGTCGTGTTAGAAAGCTTGTGAACCCTTTGTAATCAGACTTTCACCTTAGTCCTTAAACATTACATTTGTTCCTTTATTTATTTAGGGAAATGATCCACTGTTACATGTACATGTGTGAAGAAGTATGTGATTATTAATTCATTTGAAGAGGAAATTAGAGTCATGTGTTTCAGTCTCTGGGATTACAATCAGGTGTGAGTGTGGGAGGCCTGGCCTTATTTAAAGCCAATCAGGTGTGAGTGTGGGAGGCCTGGCCTTGTTTAAAGCCAATCAGGTATGAGTGCAAGAGGAAAATAAATCTGGGTCTTCACCATGAAAGTCTGATCTTCACAACAGAGGTCTGTGGATGTGTGTCATGGCATGATCCACAGAGATCTCTGAAGACCGCAGACAAAAATTGTTGATGCTCACCAGCCTGGAAAAGGTTATAAATCCATTTCTAAAGAGTTTTGATTCCACCAGTCCACAGACAGATTGTGTACAAATGTTGGAAATTCAACACCATGATGTTATCTTCCACAGGAGTGGTTTGACCAACAAAGATCACTCCAAGAACAATGAGTGTAATAGTCCAGGAGGTCACAAAAAACCCCAGGGTAACATCTAAGGCTAATGTCAGTGTTCATGAGCCCACCATGAGGAGAACACAATGGTGTGCTTAGTAGGGCTGCAAGGAGAAAGTCACCACTCTCCAAGAATAACCTTGCTGTCCATTTAAAGTTTGCCAAACATCACATGGATAAGCCAGTTTTGAAGATTGTCCTGTGGATAGATTTGGCTTGAATGAGAAGCTTTATGTTTAGCAAAAACCAAGCATTGCATTACAGCATAAGTACCTTATCCCATCTGTAAAATATGGCGGTGGCGGTATCATTGTTTGGGCCTGCTTTGCTGTCTCTGGACCAGGACGACTTGCCATCATTGATGGAACTAAGACAACAACTCTAAACACACCAGTCATTCTACCAAAAAATGCTAAAAGCAGAGGAAACTTCATGTTCTGGAATGGCCCGGTGATAATCCTGACCTTAAACTTATAAAAGTGTAGAAGGACCAGAAGTGAACAGTTTATGCGAGTAGGCTGTCGCGCACACCAGTCAGGTGACCGCCACGAGGACCTGGAAGTAGAAGGTCGCCTGGGAGATAAATAGAGGAGCACTTCATTCATTGAGTAATGACCCATGCCATCTCTGACCCTCGTCAACAGTACTGTGAGTGCTCCAGGGTTTGGAGGGTTCTCAGGGTTCTCCTGGATTGTGTGTACGTTTTAGAACGCAGATTCCTGCGGGAATCTCTACTCTCTGTTTACGAGCATTCTTAGATCAATCACATGGCTTTCCTCCACGTCTGGGTTACCATCCACGCTACAAGGGCTACCTGCTGACGCCAGTTCATTCCAGCATTCTCTGCCCAAATTCCTGATGTTATTCTGTGAGGAATGGGCTACGATTCCTCCAATCTGATGTGCAGGACTGGAAAAATTTAGCTAAACTTATCACTGAACAATGGCATCACACCAGTTACTGACTGGTTTAGGTTAAAAAGGTTCACATTCCTTTTCCACTCATATTTTACATTGGATAATTTACCTCAACAAGACAACATGTTTTTGTGTCTTTATGTGTTTTTGTTTTTTGTGGGGCTGCATGTGGCTCAGTCAACTAAGCCTCTGTGCTTGTAATTAGAAGGTTACAGGTTCATGCCCGGCCTTGGCAGAATAGTCACAGCTGTGGGCCCTTGAATACGGCCCTTAACCCCCAGCTCCATGGGTGCCGCTGCAGGTGGCTGCCCTTTGCTGCCGAGCTTGCTCTCACCTATGAATATGTGTTTGTGTCATGGTGAGCGAGATGGGGTAGGGATGAAGAGAATCTCTCCACAGGGATCAATAAAGTATTATTGTTTAATTGGGTTCTCTTTAGCTAGTTTTAGGACTTCCATGAAAATCTGGTCAAGTGGGTCAATCTAAATATAGAATTCACAGCATGCAGTGGCCCAAAATTTGCTACAAATTAAAACAGTTCCCCAGGTAAGTGGTGCTGTGTATACAGTATATGCATGAAGTGCGACACATGAAGGATAGAGAGAATAAAATCTAATACATATGAATAATAGAGAATATACATACACTAACACACAGGGCAGCTAGGAGGACCAACACTGTAGAACAGATCTTGTGGAGACTGTAGAAATTGTGGTCTAAAACATGAATAAAATAATACAATAAATGTGATCCCAGTGTAAGAAAAGGTACAGTCTTGTGCAATGTAGATTGAATAAAGAGTTCAGAGTTCTAACAGCACTGGAGAAGAAGCTGTTTCTGAACCTGGCAGAGGATGCTGAGATGCTCCTGTACCTTCTGCCAGTTGGGAGGGGGACAGAGAGGGAGTGTGAAAAATGGGAGGGGTCTTCCACAGTGCTGGAGGCCTTGCGGATGCAGCTCTCAAGGAAGATGTCCTTAGTGGAGGTAGAGGGGTCCTGATACTTTTTCTAGCGGTGTTCATTATCTGTTGTAGGGTTTTGTGGTCAGACGTTGCAGTTCCCAAACCAGACACTGATGCAGCTGGTCAGGACACTCTCAATGGATCCCCTGTAGAACATGGTCAAGGCAAGGCAAGTTTATTTTCATACAGTACCACAATTCAGACACAAGGCAATTCAAAGTATTTTCAAGAATACATTCAAGTAATAAAAGCCAAAACAAACAAATAGATAGCTAACTGAAAAGAAGTCACATTGTAATGGCAGTGTGAATAAAAAGATTTAATTTATTGAAAAGCTGCAGAAAACAGAAATGTTTAAGCCCTGACTTAAATAAGCTGACAGTTGCAGCAGACCTCATGTCTTGAGGAAGCTGGTTCCACAGATGGGGAACATTGAAACTGAACACTGCTACACCCTGCATGGTCTTAATTCTAAGAACAATGTAAGAGAGTAAGGCTTTTCCAGATGACCTCAGGGGCCTTTGCTTGATGCCGTTCAAGTAGATCAGAAACGTATTTAGGCCTGGGACCATTTAGTGTTTTGAACACAAGTAACAATACTTTAAATCAATCCTGTCATGCCAGTGCAGTGATTTTAGATGGGTGTAATATGCTCAACTTTCTAGGTGTTAGTGAGGACTCTTGCTCTAGCATTCTGGATGAGCTGCAGCTGTCTGACTGATTTTTTACAAAGACCTGTAAAGACACCATTACAATAGTCTAACCTGCTAAAGGTAAATGCATGAATAAGCTTTTCTGTATCTTGTTTGGACAGAAATCCTTTAATTCATGCTATTTTTTAGGTGCTATCAGGCTGATTTTGTGATTGACTTTATGTGGCTGTTGAAATTAAGGTCAGAGTTCAGAACTAAACCAAGATTTCTGGTGGAGGGAAACTTACCCTTTTCAGCCACTGAAGGAAATGATGACACTGCTGCACCTTCTTGGCTAAAGAGGAGCTGTTTAGGGTCCAGGTGAGGTCAGCTGCCTGGTGTACTCCAAGGGCTCTGATGCTCCTGACCAACTCCACCAGAGCCCTCAATGTACAGTGGGGGTGGACAGCATGGACCTTCCTGGAGTCAACAATCATCTCACTGGCAAGCTGGAAGCTGGTAAGATCACACCCCCACGTAGGTTGATCACTGAATCCAGGTGAGGAGGGACACTATGAGCTACTTCAGGTTTTACAAACTAAACCTGAAAGGTTTGTGTGTTTGGCTAAATAGTTCAGCTCTTCTTGTTCTTTGGTGTTTCCTTGATTGAAAGACTCATCCAGCTGTTTCACATTTAATATTTAACATTAGTGACACTTGCATGATTATAGGGGACTGACCAACCTGCACACAGCAAGAACTCAGCACTTAAGTGCAATTCAGGTCCTTTTAATTGAAATGGTTGAAATAGTCATTTACAAGCCTAGTCATAGCTCAAATCATCCCTCCTGACATGGATTAGGTAGTCACCCTACCCCCAAACAACACTCTTTATGTCCTCTTTACATAACAACAGGACTTTAAAAGAGTGGCATGTACAGTATGAGAGATATGAGCAAAAAAATATGGTCCTCTACACAGGACAATAATGAGTTGCTGGATCTCAGGAGGATATTCACACAGAAATACAGAAAATGCTAAAGGGTTGGAAAACTTTCTACTACTGCGGTACTGATGAAGAGGATATTTGCATAATGTTCATGGAATCTGCTTCCATGACACCTGAAACTTGCACTCTCCCTCCAGTGGCAAGCTTCAGCATAAGCATTACCTTACAGACACATAAGCCCTCTCTCATCCAGCAGCTAAGTAAAGGTGACAGGTGTCAGGCTGCCCGGGGATGCTGTTAGTGAGGACAGGCAGGAAACCGAATGGTGCAGCAGGATGGATCTGTGACAGGCCGAAGTCTGTGGCCTGCAGCTGGCAGATTGCTGAAAATGAATAAACATACGGGCATTTGCATATATTACACTGCAAAGGGAAATGTGGGTGCTGTAGAAGTGTAAATAAAGGTGCAGAGGATATGTATCCTCTACCCGTCAGCCACCTCAGCTAGGTGACATCATGGTTACTCTTACAGCAGAGCGGAGGGGGACATTTCAGGTTCAAAATGTAAAAATTCTGACCAAGATTTTGTTTTAACCAACTGGTTGAGTACTCTGTGAATGTCACTAATTATACTCAACTGGTTGGTGGCAACAAAATCTTCATCTGGAGTGACATCATTGAAACAAATTCTTTCTAGGGGGGCTGATTAGACTGCAAGATCACACACCATGGGCAGGATTAGCACTTAATGCATTACACAACAATGAGCAAATCTTCACCAAAACGTGCTTGACATGCGGATTGTGCAAAAACAGCCAAATTATATGTAATATAGCGAGTTGTCCCTCTGTACTTGGCAGCTATGCTAATGTATACTCACATTAGAGAAGGATCTGGTTTCCTGCCCCTTATTTTCTGCTCCACAATACAGCAGCTCCCACATACACACTATGTGCAGCGTGCCTGTCTCAGTGATGTTAGTGGGATACTCGAAAAACATTTATTCTTAGAATACATAATAATTTACTGGAAAAGAAATGGTGTACAACGCCATAAATACCCAGTAGCCCTGTATATAATCCGTGGCCCAGTATATACTCAGACTAGGTTTGTTCCTGAGTTGAGAGAGTCCACTGACCAGACGGTAAGGAACGCGAATTGCAATACTCCGACAGGCCGTAAGTGGAACGCCCAAACTGAGGTCGATCAAGCCATCAGTCATCTGCAACATCAAGAGATTATCGGCAGAGCCCAGGCAGGAAGAGCTGGCCTAGGGTGGTGAGAAGCACCACGGTTCTGGTCCGAGGCTGACCGCAAAGAGTGGAAGGAGATGGTGGTGGCGGAAGTGTCGAGGATGGGGGAAGAGCGCTACAAGATCAAGGCCGTGTCGCAGGGCACACGAAGCTGGACAAACTGGGACGGAGCCGTCAAACGAAACATCAGTTGGACCGATATTTGGAAGATCCCACAGGCAAGGATCAGCTTCCTCATCCGCTCAACATATGACACACTTCCCTGTCTTTGGAACCTTCACCAGTGGTTTGGGAGAGAGGAATCCTGCATGCTCTGCAGTACCCCTAATGCAAACCTCCAGCACATCTTGTCAGGCTGCAAGATCTGGGATACTATAGATGGCGCCACGACCAGGTCTTGAGGAAGCTGGCAGAGGTGCTGGAGCGCTACCAACGGCAACAACGGGGTACAAAAAGCCAAGAACCACAGTTTCATTACAGAAGGTTGGGGGGGGGGGAGAAACCTCAGGCCAAAAGAAACATCTAGGCCATTTTCCCCCAGCCAGGAGTAGAACATGAGAGTAGACCTAGACAGGCAGCTTCTTTTCCCGGTTGTGATCACTATTACATCTCTACGCTCTGATATAGTGGCGTGGTCCACAACACGCCTTCGGAGGGACGTAGGAGTTACTGGAGGGAACCTAAAGAAGGCAATCAAAGAGATGCTGGAGGAGGCTGAGAAGGGGAGCTTTTGGCTCTGGCTGAGGAGGAAGGATAAACGCTGGGGGAATAACTACACAGCAACAACAACAGCCGCAGGGGGGAACACCCATCAGCTGCAGGGGGTGGCAGGGAGACGTCCCTGTCACTGCTCCGCCACCAGGAGACG
>JAODKL010000038.1:4028209-4039095 GCA_026780765.1 Petrocephalus schoutedeni
CGCTAATAAAAGTACAACAACTTCTGTTGATTAAAGGGCGCGGGCATCTTGAATTCTGAAGTCGGGGTCGTGTCGATTCCTACGAGTTCACGACTTGTAATTTCGACTTCGAGGGGCGTTCCAGTTGCAACTTCCGGTCGTGAACTCGTAGGAATTCTGGTGCGTTCCATTTACCTCGTAAGTCGTAACTCGTAACTGGGAATGACGTCACACACGAGTTCACGGCGTTCCGACTTCGGGGGGCGTTCCAGTTGCAACTTCCGGTCGTGAACACCAGAATTCTTCGTCCCTCTGTACGTGCGCGCTCCCGCGGCCGACCGGAATGGTGATGCTGCCGACGATCGCCCCTCTGTACGTGCGCGCTCCCGCGGCCGACCGGAATGGTGATGCTGCCGACGAGGAAGATGGCGTCCGTGTGGCTACCAGTGAGCGCTTGCTAGCACCGAAAAAGTGGTTGTAGATGAAATACGGCAAGAACGATAAACGTTATTAAATGCGGACATAACCGTTTGAGGCCAGGGGGAAATTACGAGAAAGTGGGTGGTTCAAGTAATCGCAGTGCTTTACACCCACCCTAGCTCATTTCCTAGACCTGTGGTGAGGTCTAGCTAGCAAGCTAGCGCTTCTATCTAGCATAAATCGCCAAGCCATCACACTTATTGGGATTCGGGGTGGTACCGGGGCCAGCGAAGCCACGTATACGAAGGCCCTCGATTCGGTGACGAAGGTGGACGCTGCTGGCAAGTCGCGGGAGGCCGGGAGAGCAGACGGGAGCCGTGGAAGACGGGCGAGGTGAGAGGGGGAGAGCTGCCGTTCCAGGCTGGGTGCCGCTCTGGATGGCTACTCACTGCTAACCGACTATAACTGTTCTTTCCCCGACGGCTGGTATTTTACTGGTGTCACCGGGTCCTCTGGGTCTACAAAGATTTCTGCGCTGCGTTTCCTTGGGTAACTAGCGCTGTAATGCGTGTGGCGGCGGCGGTAACAATCGTATCCTGTTTCGGCAGTCTGGCTGGGAGCATTAGCAGCGGAGCTAATGGCTAGCGCTACAGCCACGGGCGCTCGGCGCTGCCGCCCTGCGCAGCCTGTTTCAGAGGCGGCGTGTTGGCCGAACGCCGGTACACCTCGGTAGTCCTGCCCGACTTGCAGCACCTACATTAGCCGGCGTAATATACGGTGAAAACTTGTTGCCTGGTCGCTACATAACTAGCTGGCCGGCTAACTACCCATTGTTCTGTCTCGGCGTTTGCAGCTGGTCACAGTATTTCACCTTTCTTTTCGCGTTTTGCTCCACGAATTTATTATTGCTAATTCTAATAATAATATTACCAAAACACAATTAAAATATATAGAACTTTATAACATTAATTACCACAGGGAACATGACGGTTATTACGGAATCGAGCTGTTCTGCAAGTCGTGTACCTTAACATTATAGACTATAGTAGTAATAATCATAATAAAAACCCTAAGTCTTCCACGAAATACAAGGTGTTAGGTAAATTAACATACACGAGTGATCTAATCTTGAAGGATGTGTTTTAATATGTTGTTTCAGCAAATGGGCGTTGGGTGACTACCACGAGTGCGAAAACAATTTTGGGGGAAAAAACAAAACAGCCTTGGAACGCGTTTGTAAAATCATGTGTAATGTATTAGCATTACGGATTGAAGGAGGGCAAAGGGGTACAGATAAATAATACTGCAGGAAAAATACAGGAAAGCAAAGGTTAATCGTACCTTGTGAAAAGTTTCGTTTCCTTTCAGCATCCGTGCACAGCACAAAATGTAAAATAACGGAGAGAGGCCTGACTTTGTGTTGGAGCTCTAAGCAAAACTCCAGTTAAACGTTCATTCCTAGTGTCACATTTCTGCACATACATTTCATATTGATTTCGTGCAGTTAAAAATAGTAGCGTTATGTGATATCATGTTCTGTTTTTTTAGTGTTCCTCATATGGAGAGTAATTATTGTGTATGGTGTTTTGTATTAAGTATTCTGAAAAAAGGGAGCCTTGTCTTTACTGACTTTTGAATGCAAATGCAAGTCTAAATATTAATGTTTATGTGTGTTCTTTCTTAGCCCAGTGATCTGCATGGCCTAATAGCTCTCTTGTTCATCTACTGGCCTGCATCTCTTTCTGTGTCTCACTGCCAACCATTTTTCATGGTTATTAGTATGAATTATTTTCCTTTAATTGTGTTTACCAACTGAGAGTTTATTAAGCATTTCTGCACTCAAATCCCTTGTGTATATGTATAGATGTTCCTGATTTCCCAGTTATAGTTGTAGCAAGCTGTTTTCTGTGTTCATATTTTTTTAAACTCTTTTTCTGTATACTTTCCACTATCTTGCTTCTCACACAGCCAGCATGTCCTGTATTTCGGACAGTGAAGATGAAGGCTTGGTTGCTATGGACACAGAAGAGGTTGGGGTAGGATTAGGGCGGGTCACTACAGAGAAGAAAGAGACGAAGACCAATAACAGAAAAAAGGAGGGAATATGTGTGAGGACGATGGGACAGCTACCAGAAGAGGTGCTGGAGTATATCCTGTCCTTCCTCTCTCCATACCAGGAGCACAAGACTGCTGCTCTTGTGTGTAAACAATGGGATCGCTTGATTAAAGGTACATCTACTCAGATGCAGGTTAGCCCTGCCATGGTTAGTTACATAATCTAATGCTTTAATCACCATTATTCAGCACATGTATCTGGAGGTCTCATTATTTAAAATGTAATTAGCACTGTTGAGGTGTTGTGGAAGTATAATATATACCGGCATAAAGCACAATTACTATAAATGACTACATATCGGTATGATTTTAAAGCATCAACAATGTGTTGCTATATATGAAGAGAAGTTCCTGGGCTTCTGTCCCTCACGTGCCTTCTTAACCTCTCTTCCAGGTGTGGCTCATCAGTGTTACCATGGTTTCTTGAGAGCTGTGCAGGAGGGTAACATTCAGTGGGAAAGCCGGACGTATCCCTACCCAGGCACCCCCATAACGCAGCGCTTCTCACACAGTCAGTAACTGACCTCCCCCCTCCCATGATTTATAGGTCTATTGCTCTATTTGTATTAATTTCCCATTTATGTTGTAGTGGTGTTTGACATTTGCTCTACTCTGAACTAAGGAAATTTCTTGAGGAAAATGAGCCTGTATGTGTTGTAGGTGCGTGTTATTACGACCTAAACCAGTCGATGTATGTGTTTGGGGGCTGTACCCAGAGCAGCTGCAACGCGGCTTTCAATGACCTTTGGAGGCTCGACCTTAACAGCAAGGAGTGGATCCGCCCTTTGGCCTCAGGTATGGTTCCTAATATGGTTCTTTTCAGACTGGTGAGATGGTTCTTTAGTGGCCTTATAATGCTTTTGCATTGGCATACAGGAGCCAAGCCATACCTGACCCGTACTGCAAAGAGAGTAGATCCAGCGCAGTTCCAATTCACTTCAGTTTTCCACTGTAGAAGGGTTGGCTTAGTAAAGGTGTGGCCAGTTTAGAGAGTGCCAGTGACAGAAAACCAAAGAGATGCTTGCACACCGTGTGAACAGTAAACATCATGATTTATCCTGTGCTGCTTTCCGCTAGCATGTCTGTGAGAATCTCCGTCTTATAATAGCATCAAATGGTAGTACAATTAGTTTTATCTTTTGAGAATTTGTATAACGAATCCATTTTGTTCTGCCTTTTTGTAGTACTCTAAGTAGGAGGTTGGACATAGACAAGTTCCGAGTCATTGGGAATGCATAAAAGCATTGTGATGTGTGATGCTACTGATATTGCACAATATACAGAATATATCCCTTTGTCCCCTCACATAATCCACACATATGGATGCAGATCACTGGTTCTTTCTTGTCCCTGTGTATTTTGACTAAACAATGGTGGTGACACAACCAGCTTGGCTTAGGCACGCCGTGTCAGCACAGGTATGGCTCACACACTTTATAATGGAAAACTGTAATTTTTCATTATGGGTCAGGTACAGCTTGGTTCCTGGTGGCAGTGGAAAAGTGCCATTATTGTCTTGCTTGTCACTACAGTAGCGGGCCCCTCCCTCTGGCTTCTTTAGGTTCTTACCCTTCACCAAAGGCAGGGGCGACTCTGGTTGTGTTCCGTGACATTCTGGTTCTTTTTGGGGGTTGGACTCGCCCCAGTCCATATCCCCTACACCAGCCAGAGAGGTTCTTTGATGAGATCCATACCTATTCCCCATCCAAGAACTGGTAAGGAAGCAGTCATCTAGCTAGTCCATCTCTATGGGATAATGTCTTTGCCATTCCAGCAAACTGTCTTTGCTTCTACCCTCCCAGGTGGAATTGTATAGTGACGACCCATGGGCCACCACCAATGGCTGGCCATTCAACTTCTGTAATTGGTAGCAGAATGGTGGTGTTTGGTGGCTCTCTTGGAGCACGGCAAATGTATGTAATGACTTCCATAGGGGCTTAACAGGCAAAATTGATGGAACACTCATTTAAAATGTTTATTTTTAAAAGTTTCAGTTTTAAATCTCAGCTGAAATTATGGTTAAAATCAATTATCAAGTATCTCACTGAATTGAATTAACTTCATTTTAATGTTATATATTCTATATTATACTGGTTTATCATTCTGATATTTAACTTTTAGCTGAACTTGTTGGCTATCTTGCATCTGCTGACTTTCCTTACTAGGGGCAGCAGATAAACTTTAACGTATTGCAAATTCTGGCATAGGAGAAGACCCGTTAACTGTTCCTGGCAAATAAATGTAGATACAATATAGAACACTTGACAAAGCAGAAACTCTTCAGTTATAGTCCGCTTCAGTCTAGTGTGCTTTCTTTTGGTAGGAGCAATGATGTCTGGGTTCTTGATCTAGAGCACTGGTCTTGGTCTAAACCATCCATTACTGGCCCTATGCCCCACCCTCGAGGGGGCCAGTCGCAGGTATGTACTGAGTGGATCTAAGATGCACTTAAACCTCTTAACATATATTTCTTATTCTCTTTTCCTGCGCATCTCAGCTCTTTGCTTTGTTCCTGTGTCAATGCTGCTGCAATGTTTTTCCAGATTGTGATTGATGAAAAGACACTCTTGATACTGGGCGGCTGCGGAGGTCCCAATGCTGTGAGTATTACCTGAATGTGGCAACTCGGCCAGTTCAGCAGTTATATGGATATGAGAATTCGGTAGCATGCACCCTTTCATCCATTTTATCGTATTTTAACTTTGGATGTGCCTCAGAATTTATAGTATTCAATGACTGGAGATATGCACCCTGGAAAAACCTTGAAGCAGGCAAAATGATTTCTTTTTTTGGAGGGGAGGACTTCTCACAGGATTATAATTATTTTGAGTTAACTTTGGTACCCTAATGGGAGAATAGTATAAGCAAATATTTTCAATGGAGACCAGCAGTATTCCTTCCTGGTGTTAAATGATATGGGACATTGTCGTGATGCACAGAATCCATTAATTCACAGCTTGCATCAAAACATTGTTAGCATCACACAGGGAAGCTTTTGCAGAGGAATGCTGAATAAACATTGTTACCTTGTTCATTTCACTTTTTAAAATTGCCTAACAGCACAGAGGATAAAAATATCACCATTAGCAATATTTGTTATATTTTATTGAAGACTAATACCTTAACGGCAAAGAGCCTCATTTTGAAGTACCTGGTCAGGCTTTGGTTTTTTTTGGTTAATAAGTGTTGTTCTTAAACATTCACCTATTTTGAAAGCAGTGTCAGAAATACAATCTGTTGTTGAACATATTAGAGTGAAACACTTATTTCGTAGCTGCTTTATTTGACCCACTCAAGGTTTTGGGACTGCTCCACCGCCACAAACACTTTTCTCATTAGCATGGTAACCTGAAGTATTCATCGGATTTTCACATTTTATTTATATGACCCGCAACATTTATAATTCATTGTTCTGCTGGGCCAATTTAATAATCTTTCATTTTCCAATGAAAAATTACTCCACTGTTAAGTGCTGGCAAGTTTCACTTCCGGCATTGGCGATTATTAGACAAACATATTGGTTATTTATTGAATTCTCTGATGCAGAAATATAGAGATGCAAGCAAAAAGGTATTTGTTAATGTATGAAATGTATTTGAGGTACAAAATTTAATTCTGTTTCTTTTATCCCTGCACTTCTGCGTAACTTCCAAGTTGGTGCTTGTGGTCCCTGGTTTAAGAAATGTTTTGTTTTTCATAGTTACATACTCCCTTTGTCTGTCATAACCCTTCCCCGCATGTGGTATTCCAGCTGCTGAAGGATGCCTGGCTGCTGCACATGGGCTCCCCCCCATGGTCCTGGCAGCAGCTGCGGGTGGAGAACGAAGAGTACGGGGCCCCAGAATTGTGGTGCCACCCCGCCTGCAGGGTATGTAGGTGTGGCCATCCCTAACCATATTCTGTGGCTTCATGTCTCTTCCTCTAGAGGTTTCAGAATAGATCACCTGGCCTAAATGTGCTTCCCTTTCTCTTTAGGTGGGTCAGTGTGTGGTGGTCTTCTCCCAAGCTCCATCTGGTCGTGCCCCTCTCAGTCCCAGCCTGAACTCCCGCCCCTCCCCTATTAGTGCTACACCTCCAGCCTTGATCCCCGAGCCACCCTCCTTGCGCTCTCAGTCCCCTGTAAGAGGTGGGGCCACTGGTGTGGTCCTCGGTGCTGCTGAAGAGGCCCCCTGTGTGAATGGTCGCTGGGGGACATTGAGGCCCCGTCCGTCACCCAGAGCCGGCGCCCGGGAGGGAAGCCCTTCGTCCTCCCTGCAGCAGTCGCCTTCACAGGGCCCTGATAGCCCTCCTTTACCACCACTGCCACCCTTGCTTAATGGCTCTTCCCCTTCCCCCCGCACAAGCCCCACCCAGGCTGCCTCCCCCCCCTCCCGCCCACATGCCCCATGTGCCTCTGAGCAGGGCTGGGATTCCCCTACCTCATTTATTACTGCCTCATCCTCTGCTCTGGATCATGCAAGCTCCAATGGCCTCCGCACTCCTCCCAGCTCACCCCAGACCCCTACAGGGGCAGTGTCTCCTGGGGCACTTCGTCGAGGACTGGAAGCAGTCAAAGCTCTCTCCACATCGCTGTCATCATCTTCAACCTCACAGTCCCACGCAGGAGGAGGTGGTGGAGGTGATGGAGGGACATCTGGCCCTTCATCATCCTCATCTAGCCCACCCAATCTTGCTCAGGCTGCTGCTGTGGACGGGCACTCCATCCCTCCAATCGCACGCCGCCTCGGTCACCACCCGCCTCAAAGCTTAAATGTGGGTAAGCCCCTCTATCAGTCTCTCAACTGCAAACCCATGCAGATGTATGTGCTGGATGTGTCCCGAGCGAAGGAGAGTGGTGTCGTCTCCTGGAAAGTGTTTGGGAGTGGAGCTGGGAGTGCGGGGCCAGTGGGAGCCGTGGTGGGCCCCCCGGAGACCAGCCTCCATACTGTAGTCCAGGGCAGAGGCGAGTTAATCATCTTTGGGGGCCTCATGGACAAGAAGCAGAATGTGAAGTACTACCCCAAAACCAACGCCTTGTACTTTGTACGCGCCAAGAGATAATGAGCTGGTGCAGAGGCGGCTCCAGCAAAGGAGATCTCGCTGAACTGTACAGAGCTGTACCTGTGGTGTGGTTGTGGTCTTTTAAGATGGATTTCGGGGCTAAGGAGAAAACATGGATGCTTTTCCAGCTCAGCCTTTCCCTGCCTTCAACCTTCTATAGGTCTTGTTTAGACTTTTATTCAATAAAAACTGCAGAGCTGTCAGCGCAGTAAAAATCACTCATGGCTCTATGATTGTAGTTATAACAAAGACAAATGGTTCCCTCCAGCATCTCCACAACAGGGAAGAATAGATGACAGAGGGGGCCCGAGCATGTCTGTCCCCGTCCCTATCTCTCTTGAAGAGAGGAACAGAGTGGCTTATCTCCTCTATCGTGGAACACAAGCAAAGGTTCTTTGTTTGAAGCAATGGTGGCAAAATGACTAACTTTTTTTTTTTTTTTTTAACTTTCCAACTTTCAAAGTGCTTTGTTTACAAGTGTGTGTGTGGGTGCTTGTGTGTGTATAATGGGGAGAGGCTTTTAGGGTCAATATTTGGATCCATGCTTGGGGATTATTGGCCTCTTTAAAATAAAGCATAATGAAAGATGAGTGACTGATGAATCTTTTACTGTCAGAAAGATGTAAAACCTAAACTGGATGAATGTGTCCTTAAAATAAATGGAGAATTTGAGCTTGAAATTACATGATGTAGATGTGATTAAGTCCTGTTTCACCTATGGAAAATTAGCTGAGCTTTAATAGAATCTGATAAAATCATTATGAAAGCAAATTACACACTGCAGTGCAGAAATATACAATATTTGATATATGAATTACTTTGTCACCGTATAAAATGGAATTTGGTTTCTTTTGTTAACCCATTAAAGATTGTTGTAGTTCTCAAAACCCTTATGCTAAATAGTGGTTGTTGCCAGCTTCAGTATAAGCAGGATCTACAACAGAGTAATTGTAAAAAGTGTGAAACATGGTTGAGAAATACCATAAAATATTTTTGCCACTCATTAGATGGGTTTTATTCAGAGCGGTGCAGTTATTGTAGTTCAGCAGTGTGACCTATCCATGCAACGGGAGGCTTCTGTGAAGTAGCTATAATCCAGAGCAAAGCTACACTCCCCCAGTATATTCCACCCCTGAAATTTCTTATTTACAGTTAAATTCAGTTAATCGTACTGTCAGTATGGCTATAATTCAGTTGCTTATTTGCACTAATTATAAGATTATAAGATAAGAACACACAATGGGTATAGTACTGTTAGTCTTATGCAAAGAAGATGTTTAAAGGATCTTTATATTGCTGTAAAACTGTCAAAATGTGTTGGCTGAACCAGTGTTCATCTAATCAGACCACAAGATATCGGTAACATTTTGGAGAACAGAAGAAAAAAGTTTTTTGTTACCTTCACTTGCATAGGTTCGGAAGTTATTTTTTTGCACTGAGCAAATATACACTTACTACCCAGATAAATAGCTTTAAACATTTCCTTTCCTCGTCTTTTGCACAGTACTATACAATAAGTTACTCCCATTCTTCAGTCTACATTCTTATTACTGCTGAACTTGGGTCATCATATTCTACTTTGAGAGCAGCTAGCATGCCTGGGAAGAAGAGACACGAGATCAGGTAAGAGCGAAACTGAGCAGTGGGTCTTCGTAGGCGCGTTTCTCCATCTGCTCGGCTAAGGCACATTTCCTTGTTAAACCACTGCCTGAACTATCACTCGATATTAGCCTTTTATCGGGCACAAGCCTAGATTTGATGTTGGTTTAAAATAGGTTTTAAAACATTTTAATTTACATGACCAAATCTGATTATAATCCCAAATCATAAGGTATGTAATCACATAAAATGAACTTCAGAGGGTGGCGGTTTTGCTAATCCTGTTCAGAATTATTGAAGTCTTGGGGTCAAATCCCGCTTGTATGCAGGTATATGCATTTTCTGGGGACTGTGCGACAGGTGAGTTTGGTAGCTAAAGAAGACTAAAGGCAGACAACTGCAAGAAAACCAAGAAATACCTCTTCAGTCAGAACTGGCTGTGCATCTATAGCAGTGGTCCCCAACCTTTTTTGCACCATGGACTGGTTTCTCGCAGGACAGAGGGGGTGGGGTTCAAGAGTGTAACAGTACAGCTCACCATAATGCGGAATCTGCGGGAGCCCTGATCTTGTTTCCCTGTAACTAGACGCTCCCATCTGCTGGTGATGGGAGACAGTGACTCCCAAAGGGTGTTCCTTATGTCCAATCTACTTCGTAGTCTCATTTTGGTTGCTGTCATTGCCGAAAACCCTGCTTCACAAAGATAGGATGTTGGAAATGGAAGCAGGGTTTTTCAGGGCTTTGGTGGCAAACAGGATATTCCGCCTTGACTTTAATCCAGAATGTATAGAGGTTTTAAGTTGTCTTACACTTTTTAAGACCACCGTTTCAAGCAGTTGACCCTTAGGTTGTTTTTTATTCAGTTTTGCTAGGGTTTGCTTGTGCGCTTACTGAAAAAAAACTGCAACTGTGATAAGTGCGGGAAAGAGGCACAGATGGAAGTGGTCAAATTTCAAGATAAAATGGATGGAATATGCATGACATTTCTATAAATGCTTATCGAGGTGCAGAGTCACAACAGAGAGCCTTAACCTGTACTAGTGTATGAGGCAGCAGCCAAGCACTAAGGCAAATTTAGATACACCATTCTAGCTAAAACAAATGGATTTGCATTGTGGGAGAAAAATAGCTGAAATACTGCATGAATGACTGACTAGAAATAACGGAACAATGAGCAAGAGCAAAGAGTTACACCATCATACAAAATCAAATATGATACTTTTAATGAATTTCCCCATAGTGATCAATAAAAATATCACCATGTTTTGTTATTCTAGGGTAACCGGTAGTCCTTACTACAATAAGAAACAGCCTGATATACTCCAGCAGGTGGGTGGTGTCTCTGAATAGGACCAATAGGATCTCCCCGCTTTAATCCCATTTCCCATGCAATTTTACATCCGCATTCATTTAGCCACAGCACTGAGGACTTTGGTTGTAATGGTAATGGATTGCAGTTTTTACCACTTCGTATTTAGAAGACCAAAGGATGGTGTGTGCTGTATAATTATAAATTGCTTATACTGTATATACACACCAATAAGTCAAAACATTATGACCCCCACGTGCGAAATAGCATTCAAATATCTTGCAAAAGCAATGTGAAGATAACATTTGGTACTCAGTCAAAATGTTGACTACAGAAGAAATGGGTCGGGGTAAAGTTTTGATTGATTTTGACAAGGGTCAGTTCATTATGGCTAGACGACTGGGTAAAAGCATCTCAGAAACAT
>JAODKL010000038.1:4049613-4060678 GCA_026780765.1 Petrocephalus schoutedeni
CAAGGGTGGCACAACCAGTTATAAGATTTAGGGGGCAATTACTTTTTCCCATAGGCCCAGGTAGGTTTGGATAGCTTCCCCTTAATAAATGAAATCATAATTTAAAAAGTGCATTTTGTATTTACTCTGGTTATCTTTGTCTAATATTAAAATTTGTTTGATGATCTGAAACATGTACTGTTAATATGACAAATATGCATAAAAATAAAAAATCAAGAAGGGGGCAAACTCTTTTTCACAGCACTTTATATCAAGGTTCCCCCAGGACAAGGGCAAAATGGGATGGACTTAAGCATAAAACTCCCATGCTGAAAATGAGTCCCCCTCTCTGTCTGTTACTTCAGGCACACGTTTCTGTACAGAACAGGCTACAGAACAATCTGTACCCCCAGGCCATTAGGAGCATCAACAACTGCACCTGCAAAAAATAATAATTTTGTGTGTGTGTGGGGGGGGATTCTGGCACATTTTGCCGGCCAGTGGGAGGGATCCTTATAAAATAGATTTTGCCAGCCAGGGGGCAGGAGTAAATTGATCATCTTGGTTGAGAGCAAAATAATTTCCAGGTGGGTTCAAACCTGTCATTTTACGTGATTGCCACCCTCTTCCACCTGTGCCCCCACCCTCGGTACTATAACAACTGTCACCATGCTGCACTCAATATGCGCACTTTACATGAAGTCGCACATACTTCTTATTCATGTACAATTTATTTTATTGGATCAGCCAATACCATTATGTTTGTTTTATATTTTTGTGTGTATGTTACATTTTGAATATTTATATACTTTACTTTAGTGTGTACTTTTTTTTTTTGTTAAATATTTTTATCAATGGTAGATACATATGTTTCATGTGCTACTGTGTTATTGTTTTTCTTTTTTTGTAGCATAGGGAGCGAACAAAATAAGAATTTCGTTATCTACTGTACATATGACAATAAATTGCTTGAATATCGTATTTCATATATGTGACAATAAAGCCCTGAATATACATTTAGTTCCTTGACTGGCCCCTAGAGGGCACATGTAATCCACTTTCTATTCCATTTTTATATAACCACCATTAAAATTCAACTTACGTGAAACATTTCACAATAAAACCTCAAATAAGAGTCTACAGACGGTTCATCTACTCTCCCATAGCCTAAGCCATGATTTTTAACTAATGATTCCCCAGAATTTTCCCAAAATACTGCATTGTACTTGAAACCTAATTTATTCACAAAAACCTTTAGAAACGGGCTGTTTCTCGGGTAGTTCCTTATTCCTTATTTCTTTCATTTCATAAACGACTCATTATACATCAGTAAAAAAAACGCAGGACATAGAGACGATGTGAGAGTTTTGAATGACAACAGCCAAAATTAGATTTAAAATATTCCCAAAACTGCCTTGAGAAAAACAAAATAACTTGCAATTCATAATAAGTAATATATAAAATAATTTGCAATACATATAATCACAACAAATAGTTCACCAATAAATATGAATCCCATGTAATTCAAATGGCATTTTATTGAGGAAGTAGCCCTTTAGTAATTTAATATATATACACAGCATAAAAATCCTGCCAGCCACCATATTAATCCTGATTCGTGCTGGGCGAGCATAAAGACCCCCAAATGAAAGCTGTGCCAACACAGGAGAACACACAAACTCCTCCCACAGACAGGGTGGTATGGCAAATCCATATATCTAGAAGCATACGGCTGCATACCACCCATAAATGTACTGTATTATTATATAATTTGTATAAATATTTTTTTTATTTACATTTTCCAAAGGCATATCATTATATACTATACATTAAAATAAAATCTTCCATAAAACAATTAGTATTTTAATGCATATGTTAGACATATGTGATTTACTTGCATAAATTTGTTTTCCACTGTTATGTGAACACTTACAGCTGGACTAAGACCTATTTTCTTACTTTTAACCTGCTAATATTAGCAAGCACTCTTCTATTGTGTCTTTGTAGCATCATCATGCAATATAACATTTATTGGACAGCTGTCAATGCTTTTTATTAAGTGACTTACAACTCTGAAGACTGGGTATTACAGAGGAGCAATCCAGGTTAACTACATTGCTAAATGGCCCTTCCTGGGACCTAAATTGATCATCTTTGGTTTACTATTCAGTCCCTTAACCACTCAATTGCCTTTTGAAATATAGTTTCAATAGAAACGTTTTCTGTATTTTATTAGGGACACCTTTCATAATAGGAAGTTGCACTTCAGGTTTTCCTCAACAAAATGCTGAAAGTGTGCCACATAGGTGCTGGCCCATGTGAACTCCAGGTTTCTCCAGGTTTAATTGTGGCAAATCTTTACTCCACAAAGATTATGCTTTCCCATCCCAGAAATGTCTGTGATTGGGCTACTGTAGTATAATTAATTCACAGTCACATTCCAGGAACCATTCCTTTACAATTCTAACTTTGAAACGTGAAGTTTTTTCCACCCATACATCCATTTTCCATGCCTGCTAGTCATGTGCCGTGAGGAGGGGATCCGGAGCCTCTGCTGAAAACAAAACAATGCTTTTGGGATACACTGCCAATTCCAATGGAAATATGTAACAGGAAACAATGCAACATGTATCATTTAAATGTTTATTTTTAAGAGGCACAATGTGGCCCACTAAACATATATGCACCCTGACATTGGCATCACCAACCTGCAACTGCAACTGCTACTTTGTGGAATATATAAATGCAATCATTTGTTTAGCAAATACTGTACTGTTCTTCCCAACAACGGGAGGTAACCCATGGTGAAGAACCAGGAGTTACCCTAAAAGGAAATGTGTTGCTAATTGTTCAGTGTCCACATTTTTCAATTGTTCATTCATCCCCCGAACTGCATAGACATTTGGACATCTACCTTTAAATAAAGTCTGGTAATGCTTTACATGAACTGCACCTTCATAATGCCTTTATAGGGCATTCAAATAGCATTCAGTTCCCTTTCACAATGCATTCAGAGAACATTAATAAGCAGCATGTAAGTATACCTTAACATACAAACATGCCTTAACAGCTTTAATATACATTAATAACATTATATGATTTTATAATTATGTTTGTTATTATCATATAATGTTTGTAATAGGATGGACCTCAATCCAGGGACCCTCTGAACATAGGCACAAAGGCCTGACCCAGTAAGTCACATACCACATTATTTAACAGTGTCACAATAGGTAACATACATCACAAACATACCGTAATCACGGGTGAACACCCGCATTAGCTTTATACGAATTAAGTTTGGTTAAGGTTGAAACAATACTGTAAACTCGATGCATTGTCCACAATCCAGTGAAATCGATGTTAACAAATGAACTGTTCATGATAGCCAGCGATCATCAGGGCGCACGAATGTACGGGCTATCCTAGGCTGCAGCCTAGGGCTACGGATCGGGTCAAACTTGCTAAATCCGTACGATCGATCCGCTGGTGCGAAGCCACCCCTGCCCCAAACACCACGCTATTCAGCGGATTGTTGACGGTACGTCGTTTTCTACTCTGTCGGCTCCAAAATATGGCTCAAGGTGTCCGCTTGGAGGAGGGGGAGGGGGTTAGCCATGTCAGCTCAGGGCCCTAGTTATTTCACCCGTGCCCGCGATGTCGAAAGTCTGACACATGTACATCTAAAAGGACTGGCTAGATAAATACAAAATGGCCGGTTCAAATTAGTCAAAATCCTGCCCCCCACAAAATGGCGTCCAATGCAGAGAAAACGGCATTATTACCATCTTACCAGCACCCCAAAATATGACTGTCAGTTTGGAAAGATTGTACCGCTATGACATAACTTGGAACGAAGATGGTACTTATATTCGTGTTAACTTGTGTACGGTTAAGCACTTCACTTGTCGGTGTTAAACAGCGTTAGTTCACGACTGTCGGAAACGTGCCTTTGAAATTCCCAGGTAGATCAGAGATCGGGCTTATCACAGATTCGTGCTCATATGAATAGGCGGTATATCCACAGAGCTCACTTTTTAATCCTTCCAGTGATAATTCCAAGACCCAGTGGAGACGAAGCTGTTAGCTAGATAGCGGTAAATCCAACGACCAAGCCAGTATGTGCGAAGCAGAGCTTTAACTGGGAATACAATGGACGTTGAAGCTCCAGCGTTTTACTTTATTGTGAACCAAGTAGATACAAGTACTGATTTGTGTCCACCATAAGTTCCCCAGAAAGGTTTATAACCAACATAGCCAGCAACATTTTATTATCTAGACTAGAAACAAATTTCAACGTTTAAAGTGTTTCATTTCAAATTCACTGATGAAAACAGAATATATCCGAATAATCCCCTGTTTCTTCCACGGCGCCTCGCTTTCCATCTCGTACCACTTCGTTTCCAGAAATTTCGGAAACTCGGAGTCCCCCTTCCCTCCTTTGTCCGCTGCTTGGAGGAGGGGGCGTGGCGCACGCATGCGCAGTGTCCACGCTGCAGCTACCCAGTTTTGCCGCATTCTGGCGCAGGCGCGCAGTGCTTCTCCGTAGCCTGACACCAAAAGCTCAGCGAAAGTGTTTTCCTACGGATTTGTTTTGATGGAGTTAAGATCCCCTGAAGCGTGACTTGAATTGTGATAATGAAATATAACCACCACAAAAGCACTTTAAAACATATTCTAATTTAAACCAGTGTAACCAGTATGATTTCTGTTATCAATATAAGTATGCTTTGGTTCGAAAAAGTTACATTTTAATGTAATGCTTCCATTGCTCCTTTTATATTGAACACGTTGCACGTAACACAGAATTTCTTCTCTGCAGACAAGTACATGTCAAGAAATGTTGGCCAAATGATTACAACAGTCGGGATAAATCAAAGGAATTATAATTAACTACCGACGATCGCGACGGAACTGCAAACTGGTGAAAAACGTGAAAAATACAGGAATTAACGTTGTAATCAAATATTCATAGTTTAATACAACTTGGGCAAAATATACGTCCTTTCATATTTTGTGGCAAAGGGCATCAAGTTCACATCGTTACCAATGGTTCCCACATATTTTAAATGTCAGTTTTTTCTTTGATATTTTGTAAATTCCTAAAAGCATGCTAATTTGACTATCTGTCATTTAATGTGTTTTAAATGTCACGACGTATAATGGGATTATGCATACATCGTAAGTCATATAATTCACTTCACATTAAATACTAGGGTGAGACGTTTACAGTTATATACAGTGGCTACTTGCACTGATTGTAACCACAAATATCCTCTCACGTCACTACCATTTTACTACAAATGAATTTACATCCTATGCAGATTCTAGACAGTGTCTTAACTGTACATATTTGGAGTTTGTATCTGCATGACTTACATTGCTGTACACTTTTTAAAAAACTGGGTATTCCGTTTTTCCCACGTCTGCCACCACCTTGAGAGTGAGATTTGTCCCACAGCAACTTCTTAAGAGTTTTTGCTTTATGCATATATGTTGGAATGCCAAAAATCATTACGGTCAATTTCCTTACAATATGAGTTGCTGTCTAATATCTTGATTCTAATAATCGTTTTTTAATTTCATTTTATACAATATTTATTTTTATACAATAGATTTAAAAAACTGCAAGTGCATTTTTGCATCAATCATATCATTGCATAACTTTCCGTTTTTGTATTATAATTTTGTATACATTTCAATGAAAGAAGCGATCAATGGGTTTCATCATCTCAAAAGAAGTTTTTGGTGTTGCTAGCTCACAAAGCGCATTGAGGCCTCATGAACTTCACATAAAACCGTATGAATTTTTTCCTGCTTCAGTGACAGTTGAGCTACTTAAAAAAATCACATATTATTTCAGCTATGTGTTTCCCTCATTGTATAGCTAATCCAGTCATCGTTTCTCTAGATGCAAATTAAACCCCGCGTCAAGCTAAAAAGCGAACATTACGTTTTTATTTGCATTAGCCAATATCACGGCATATGCTTTGTTAGGGCTGTAAGTCATCGAATGATAAAGATTTCCGCATCCTAAAAAAATACAGATATGGTTCTTAGCGGGGACGCGCCCTAGCACGGGAACTGGAACAAAGCGCGTTCTCGTACATAGGGAGCACGCCGTTCGCAAGTGGAGAATCACACACAGACACACACACGCACACACACACACATACACACACAGACACACACACACATAGCGAGAGCACTAATGGTGGCATCGGGTCGCAGCAAGCCGTTGATGATCTATACACAAATCTCTCCGCGTTTGATTTTTTACTCAGAACATACAAAAGGATAGGAGTTAAACGTAATAAAACATATCTGTATGAACGGGGGACACGAAGGCACACTATGGTCCGGGAAACCAGACACCTATGGGTGGGGAATTTACCTGAAAATGTGCGAGAGGAGAAAATTATCGAACATTTCAAACGGTGAGTTAACGCTTAGCTCGTTAGCTATAAAAATCCGATTGCAAAAAAAAAAGCGTAGCAGGCAGCCAGCGGCTAGCTCCTGTGCATGGATGCCTTTCTCTTGGCGCTTGCTGGGGATGGGGACTAGTTACTCGCTTCGTCGTGAGAAATGTTAGGCTGCCAGAATATGGAGACCGGGGGAAAATCGTTGCCAACCTAAATGATTTTTACGCGTTTTGTACTTGTGCTGTTTATCGCTTACTAGTTTGAGTACTGGGGAAGGACTGGACGCAGACTCGTAGACTAACCATCTAATAGTGCCCACAGCCAGCTAGTCAGAAAGGTCTGTCGAAGAATACGTGGGAGAACTAGGTAGCTGTCCAGCTCATTTGTGAGGAATAAATACTGTATTCAGTACTGAATACGGAGGACCCAGGATGAAAACGGTATTAGAAACGAAGCAGCATGCGACGCGTCTCCTGTAACGCGGTTCAAACGCTGTATTGGTCTGAGAAATAAATATTACATGTCCATGTATTCATGTATTTGCAAAGGTTTCGCGGTCAGCTTGTTTGCAAATATATGAAACGTGCATTCACTTTGAGCGGTATGCATATGCATCAGCATTGCATGATTATTTGCTACTGTTGACATTCCGAAATTTGAACCGTATTGCAAAGTTTGCCAGGTCGTAACAGCTGCAGAGACAGATCGCAAACAAGTCGACACCTTTTTCTCTGTGAGCCATATAAAACATATGGTGCTGAAAGAACCCTTGTTTTCAGTTAGAAAGAGAATTATACATCACAGAGGTGCAGTCGACCGTCAGCCTAAGGGTGACCACTGTCATCAAAGTCGGCGACGAGTGTCCAATCACAATATATTGCTCTTTACTGATATGCACAATGTGGCATAATGAAGCAATATTTTTTTTACCTAGTTACCTTTTTAGGGGTATGGACTTTGTATGGACCTAAGATAGGTAGTCGGTTATGTTGCAAATATGAATGTAGACAGGCTAAAAAGACTCGCATCAGGTAGACGTCACCCGAGCACGATCCTAAAAGATGTCAGATTGCTTAGAGTTGCAACGTTACATCTCCAGGTGCACTCTGTGATTCAGAATGAGATGTATAAAAAATGAGATCTCGATAATACTATGATTCACGGCAGAACGCGAGCAATATCAGTATGTCTGTCTGCATGCCTTGGAAACCTGGAGACTAAGCTCATATAGCATGGAAGTCGCAGGGTCCCCACTAAGTCACGGAAAACCCTTGAGGAAAAGTGACCATGCAATTTCTGTAGTTGCATTTTGTAAAAAGCAAGACATTGAAGATCGCTTGTCTAAAATCTTAACTAAGAAGGTCTGATCAGCTGTTGTATTTCTGATGCTGAGAGATGGGGAAGGAAGGAAAGACTTGCGGTTAGAATTATTCCATTGGAATGCGTGCTCAAAAATGTACGTTTGTTTTAAGAGGGATTATATTTACTGCTTTGATGGTTATCAAGCAAGTCGTGCCTATTGTGTTAAAGTACACTTTGCCCCGTGCTTTTGCGTTTTGGGATGAGTTTATCAATGAGTTTGCTGTTAAGATAACATTGTATTCGTTTATCAATAAAATATATTACGAGGCTTAAACTGATTGTGAACAAACGTCTGATTTTTCCAAAGAGCATTGTCGTCTGCCTTACACCTGGTTGAATAATATTCTGTTTGTTAGATTCACAGTTAGCCACTTGTACTGAGAAAATGTAACTGATCGCTCTGTGATGTGTTAAAGCAACTTTATAGCCTAACGGCGCTTTTGAGATTGCTTATTTAAATATGACTCCGATTTTTACTTGATTCTTGCAATGACGAAATATTCCGGTTTTGCATTGATTTGTGACATAATCGCAAAGTCCATTAAGTTCATTTTATTCATAGCCTTTGACGATGGAAAGACATACTGAGGGCTTGCAGCGTTGCACATGTGTGGTGCCTTTTCTTGCAGCTATTTTCCGTATATAATGCTGTAATTAACAGGTTTATTTGATCTGACCGACAGAGCAGTGAGCAACGCGCCTGTAAAATACCCCGAGGGAGATTCTCGTTTTAGCAGGACTAACATTAAAACGGATTTTAAAAGGGGGTACCTTGTAGGCTAAGCAAAGAAATCTGTTATAGTGTATGTGATCCTTCAATGGCATGTCGTTTCATTTTCTGACTCCAGAGCTATTTTTTTTAGCAATACCATTATTAGAACTATTAACTAGATATATAAACCTGATTTTATGGATGAGCTTGCAAAATGTGCGATTTGTAAATGTAATGCCTGTATCCTCATCCGTCGAAGAAAGCTATAGGTATTCTCCGCCTCCGTATTCTCTTTGCTGTCATTTGGATGCTACGCCTTTTCTGATGTTCACGGGTTTTTACAAAGGAATTTTATTTTTTCGAGTCTTAAACGATTGTTACGAAAGTGGCGCACAAAGGGGTAATAAAAGTGAGTGTAATACATAGGAGGACTTGCGGAGTCTCGCAGTGAAATACTGCTTGCCTTGTCTCGAGTGACGGCTGGGGAAGCGCTAAAGCGTGCCAGGAGAATGCAGGGGAGCCGGGGGGAAGGGACGGTGAGTAAGCAGCGTGAATGGGCTCAGAAAATGGCGCCGGGGATCGGCGATCAGTGTGGGAACCGGGCGCCGAGGAAACGGCGCAACTGTGACCCAGAACCCCACTGCAGCCACTGGGCTCTAGTGCCCACGCATCTACACGCTGAAAAGGAGACTGTGTTTGTGTGTATATATACATACGCATATACACACATGCATGCATATATGCACGTTTTAGGTGATTGACACGGACATGACACGGAAATACTAAAGCACTGCTTACCTGAATGAAATTATTATTTTAGTGTAGATGTATATTGATCAATAAGTTCACTTACAGTACAATAAAATATCTCTTCTGTAGATATATAATACACACATTAAAATGTATGAGTCTAAGTTTTTGATTTATTTAGGGTTGGCGTTTTGACTCGTTGCTTAGTTACTGTTGCTTAGTGCTCTCTCTCTCTCCCTCCCTCTCTCTCTCTCTCTCTCTCTCTATATATATATATATATATATATTTTTATTTATTTATATTATAATATATAATAGTATTTTTTGTTTAATGCTCCTTCAAGATACTGACTTTGTAGGCGTAAATAGTAGTAAAAGCTGGTTATTTAGATACAAATAAATTGTTCAGTCCATTTAAGAACGACTCATAAATGCAAAATCCCTATGTTATAAACACATTAGTTGCATTAATGTACAGAACTATTATCAATCATTGTATTTATGACAGATTGCTTATAGTACTGGATTGTATTTCATTAGAATCCACAGAATCAACAAATGTTCAGATGTTTATAAAGCTCAATATCATTTTCTCTGGGACTGGAGTCATTGTAAATCTTTTGTGTAAGAGACATTCTGAGATTCTTTTGGTTTCAATGTCAGACAGCTCTGTTGTGCAATACTGGCACCATCTTGCAATGATCAGAGGCCAGCAGCAGAGCCCATATAAACAGTTCCATAGCCCCTCATCTATATGGCTGCTTAACTGTCTGTTTTGGCCAAAGCCAGTTTTGCCTCACTTCTCCTACCAAAGAGGTTGTTGTTTGACAGTCAGTTGCCCCTGACTCTTAGTTAGAGTTAGGGGTGGGAAATGCTGATGTACTCTTTTATCTAAATGATATCATTGGATGGTGGCACTGTCTCTGTACCTGTAGAGTTTACAAGAAGGACAGAACTGTGATCTGGCTCATAGCTTTATTTAGCAATGTTGAGGGACGGAAAGTTTTAATGAGTTATTTTTCTGTTCATTTTCTGTGATGTAAGTTTATGACCTTAATAACTGAAATTTACTTAAGTTGCCCGCCTTTCTTTGAAAACCACATTCAATATAACTTAAATTTACACTTTGATAAAAATGTATTATTTTAAAAACTTTAAACATATATTAACAACTAAATTTCACCTCAGAATTTAAATGTTATGTTTATCCAAATTTTAGGAAAACCTGTTCTAGTTTTTGTGGTCTGTGAAATGTCATGATGTAAAATGTGACTCACAATGTACTTTTTAGGGAACGTGTCAGGCAGACATTCTTCAGCATCTCCTCCTTTGTTGGTTTGCCAACTGCCTCTGTGTGCGCTTTTCTTCTGCAGGTATGGGAGGGTGGAGAGTGTCAAGGTCCTCCCCAAGCGGGGCTCAGAGGGCGGCGTGGCGGCTTTTGTGGATTTCGTGGACATTAAGAGCGCCCAAAAGGCACATAACTCCATCAACAAAATGGGAGACAGGGACCTGCGCACCGACTATAATGAACCTGGGACCATCCCGAGTGCCGCACGTGGCCTGGACGATAGCCTATCCATAGGCTCTCGCGGTCGGGATGTTTCAGGGTTTGCGAGGGCGGCAGGGGGGCCAGTGTACGCCCCCCCGGCGTCTCTCCACAGCAGAGAGGCACGCTATGAGCGCAGACTGGATGGGTAAGTCAAAATAGATTACCTGCGGGAAGTGGAAGCAGAATGTTTGTTATACTGAAAGCTAGAAGGGGGCTGCGGGATTGATGAATGAGGGGGGGGGGGGTGGGGTGACAGGCAAACTGAAGCGAATTTTAAGTGTAAGGAATGCC
>JAODKL010000038.1:4072557-4088134 GCA_026780765.1 Petrocephalus schoutedeni
TCCTATAGAGCGTATGTGCGTATATGCATATGCGTATATAGCAAAATCATAGTTATCAATGCTGCAGACGGACCCAGCAGTGAAGGGATTTATAACCTGATTATCATAGCATTTCTATGGAAGAATTGGCTTTTTTCTATGACTGTATGTTAAATAATATTAGGTTTACTCGATAACCTATTAACTGCATCAATTGTGATATTTGAACATGGAAAACTGCTTAGCACCACAGATTCTAAATCTGGATGAAAAGCAGATGATTGTTGCAGTATTTGTAATTAGGACAGTATGCTACTGGATGTTTTTATCATTCTGGTTTTTGGTGTAGTTTGCGTTCAACCACAGCAGTAAGTCTCCAGTGCTTATAATATAAACTGGCATTGGGAGGTCGGACTAACCACATGCAAACTGCATTTGCTTACTGATGTTGTTTGCATAGTGGGCTTTTTGCTGGGAGGACACCATGAATGCAGAATTTTATTCTCATTTTACTGCAGTTCTGTGTTACAGACAAACTTGTGACCAAGCTGACCTTTTCTGTTATTCAGCATTTGGTCAGATATATGATCTAATGTTCAAAAATCTAATTTTGATTTCAGATTAAGGAAATATAAATTTTAGTTTATTATGTGTGGTGCTTTTTTAAAAGGCGGAATGTTCTGTCTTATGCTCCTCTAGCCGCGAAGGGTATGCATATGATGTCACATCAGGTGGAAGTCTCTTCGCTCTTGCCCAAATAGACTGAGTGGCAGCATTAGCATTCAGCTTGAATGCCGCAAAAACACATCTAAAATGGGAAAGAGCAGTTGTGCAATTGATTGTACAGTACAAATCAATTTAACTAGGATCTTTCTGTATCTGTCTTACAGACTGCTACAAACTATATAAGTAAGTATCGGACATGGATTGGACACATATGGTCGATACCTGATACGTCTGTATGGATCGGAGCCGATACTGATCTTGAATGTTGGATCAGTGCACCTCTAGAAGTGATATGTATTCTAATATGTATGCTTTCTAGTCATTTATTACAGACTTAATTGGCTCATAGAGCATTAAATGACTAAATAAGAACATGAAGATACATTTTTAGTCTTTCACTATAACATTGTGACAGAGTTATAAATCATTACAAATGTATGCTGCTCACTCAGACAAAAAGCAGGAGCTTTGGACCTTCATTCAGGCATGCCCTACAGTATTTTGGGGCTGAGTAGCTAAAAGCCTTCTTATTTGTAACAACCCCATCCCTGCTCAGCTCCTTTCTTCAGCTTAGCTACATAATGTTATATATGCCATTGATTGCCTTTGCAGGTAATCAGTATTATTAACAATGCACATGGTGTGTTTTTTTTCTTATTTAACAAAGTGAGAATTAAATATAAATGAAACAGCACAATATATTTTTTTTCCATGCAGTTGATTTGAAAATCTTCTGTTCATCACTTAAAATCTGACTAACCTGCTTAAGAAGAACATTAAAAGCTTTTCATATACCAGCAATTATCATTATGCCTGTGATTTTGTGGTTATTATGATAGGGCACAGAAACATAAATCTACGTAGATAGAGCCTTGGTGTAGTCTTGTGTGACTCTCTAAGCTGCTCACCCAGCATTAGCTTGCACTTTTCATTCAGAAGTGCATTTCTGGCCTTTAAACTGCATGTATTTGAGGTTGTGCCTCAAGTAAACATTCAGTAATTAATATTGGCCGGTGGACAAACAACAGACATCATACTGTTATGGATTTCACCTAAAATAATTAGCAAAATTATACTGAATTAATAGTCGTATTTTTGAAGATTTAAAAAATATATTTATTTTCTGCAACAATTAGCACTATGCTTCATGTGTTGCGCCAGGAAACTATGCCAGCTTCTCCTCTCTCTGCTGCACAGACTTTCTGAAGTGGGTTTATTCGTGCATCTTGTTGCCATTTCTCCTGTTCTGACATATTGGATGGAAGTGCTCTAGGGAGTTTTCAGAGACGCCTCATGTATTTTTCTCATTGCCCACCCCCTCCCTGTATGCGAGTGGGTGGGTATGTGTCCCCCCCCCCCTCCGTGTGATCCAGTTCGAACTGGAAATTTCTGGCCACCACTGGCTTCTTGCCCACTCCCACAGTCCAGACACTGCAGGCAGTCCGTCCTATTCCACAGGCTGTGCTGGGGTGTGATGGTGTTTTGGGGGGGTGGGTGAGGAGTCTGGTTCGGAGGGAGAGAGAGCTCACTGTTTGGGTGGGGTGAAAAGAAGTAACCCCAGGGCAGTCGCTGCATTGTGCATAGCAGGACCACGACACTATTGTGCTGATAAGAAAGTAGCCACAATCTTTGTTTCTGAGATTCATCACGAGACTGATGGCAAAACCCAGACGAAGACTGGTGCAGGCTATAGGTGGGGGAAATGGGTAGAGAAGGAGATGGTGAATTATGGGAACTATACCCTGCATGTTTGGGTTGGCGAGGGACAGACAGATTTTTACCTGGAGACTGATGCAGGAGGGAGCGAAGGAACATGGAAAAATTGTACATGCAACCGGAGGGAGAGAATATTGTGTCCTCGCTGAGCTTGTGGGTGCTGAATGCAGAAGGGGGCCTGTGGTGACCTTTTGTTCCAGCTGGAGCCCATGCAGGGTGGAAGCAAAAGTGAAAGTAAAAGGGGAAATTCACAGGTACTGTGCTAACAAGCTAGCCAAACAGCAGTGGGTTTTGTAGTGTCTTTAGGAATGAGAGGTCTCCCACTAACACAGAGTAAAATAACAGGAAAACAGTCCTTCTTAGGTACACATCAGCAAAGTGGTAATTCAAGAATTATGGACTTAAATTCCTAGTGGTTATTCTAGTGTCTCCCTGCACTGTACTGTTGAGCCCAGTGTTAAGGTTTTTGAAGGACTGTTTCTGTGGTATTCGGTATCCATTGTTTCTATCCTAAAAAGGCTTATGTTAATGAAACCATGTAACACGAGTGCTCTAGGAACAACTGCCAGCTCCGATGAGATCCCTTGCCTTTGCCCAAATTATGTGGGGCAGCTTAATGCCTGTGATTGAATATTGTTAACTTTCCACCGGTATAGTTCAATATGAAATTGCTTTCCATTTAACTGCACATGAAAAACAATATGAGGGTGCCACTCTAAGGCTAAACATGGAATTACAGGCATATTATTATTGCTGCTGAAATTTTGCTCTTATGAATATTTAAGGGTTTATGTTGCACATCTGCATTCACAAGTGTCCATCTGCTCATTCAAGGGTGTATGAGTTTGTACTAGGGCTTGGCCCATATGAAAATTTTGTTTCTGATAGACATTATAAAGACCTAAAAATTCCTGTTATCTTTTAATATTGGCCAGTATAATTTTATACAGTCAAAATTACGTGGACATCAATAATTATAGTGAAACAGTACTTCACTCATTGATATTATATGTATAATACAAATAAAAAGCAGTACGCTCAAATGCAGCCAAAAACATTAAAAACATGAACTCTCAATGATGAACTCTTAAAAAGAGCTATTTTAAAGTACATTGTCTGTTCTGCCTATCAAACACACTTCACAAATTAAATGTGTTCAAATGGAAAAAAAATATATTTTTGTTCTTTGTGTACTATAATGTTTATTTCCCAGCTGATCGATGGGAACACCTCTGTGATATTATCTATGATTTTATTTGTGCTTATGGGCTGTGAGCTTGCCTAAGCCTTTCTGAAATTTGATAGCTTTGCTGATGTGTATTCGGGTTTCGCTGTTTGTTGGTTGCGATAATCCCCCGTTCGTATAGTAGGATGCTTTTTGTTATTCTTTTGGTGTCTGCTTTAGGCTGCCCCCTTTTCTGTTTTATTCTGTTTAGGAAATGTAGTGTTTACACATTTAACTAGATAAATATTTTGTTTGTTTATCCGGTGAAATCCACATACAACTGTGGCTGTCTGCCTTTCATGGTGCATATGTCTAACTGCTGTAAATAAAACCACGGTAATGTGAATTACCCTTGGTGTGGCATTCTGTCACAGCTCAAACCTAGACTGAAATTACTAATAATTCCAGGTAAATCCCAAGTTATAATACAGGCAGCATTTTCTTCACTGAGAGAGTTCATTTTCTCATCTGAAATGGTTAAAGAGACATTATTGGTGCTATACTGTTTTCCATTGATTCTGAACAAAATTTGTGGAATATTGGATGATTTTATTGGCCAGCCAATATATGTGTGTAGGACTTCTGAAGCAGTGGCACAGTGATACAGGTATCAATGCTGCCACACCACGATTGGAGCTTGAATCATGCTGTGTCCTGGCACCTCGTCCTGGGTGCTTCCCTGCCTCAGGCCTTGTGTTGCCAGGGTAGACTCCAGTTCCCCCACCTCCCTGTGAATCTGTACTGGATAAGCTGGTGGAAGGAAGATGAGTAGATAGACCTGCATATGCTGGTGTGTAGGTCTAATGACGTATGTGCTGTGTATGTGCAGACTATACTGCTCCCTCTCAGTGGTCTTTATTCCTCTTCGACAGCAGCGATTCCAGCAGCAGCTCCAGCGATGAGTCTCCAGCACGATCCGTGCAATCAGCTGCAGTGCCTGCCCCCTCTGCTCCGCCACCATCAGCCCTTGAAAAGGATGAGCCACGCAAAAGTTTTGGCATAAAGGTCCAGAACCTCCCTGTGCGCTCCACAGGTGAGTTCATGCACTCCTCTGAAGTGCTATGTGGTTGTTGCAGACATCACATTGATTTGTGCCTTTTCCACATGATGGTACTTTGGTACAATATGAATATGAATTAGTTAAAGGTGGACTGTACTAGTTCTGTGTTGAGGTGCCAAAGTGGTTGGCCATCCTCAATACTGTCCCTTTTGAATGCTGTAAATCAAATCAATCAGCTTGTTAGTTTGTGGTGCCAGGATTGGTTAGGGTAATTTTGAAATGCATGTTATATATGATATAATGTACTGTTCAGAAACCTGAGATGCTCAAATTTGGAGCAACTGAATATCTTCTCCATGTGTAACACTTCTGCTGGAAGCTACGTGTTGTATCCATAGCATGGAAGGCCATGGTAAGTGGTTTTGATCATTACAGAGATCTCATGAAACAGACCATCAATTGACCACCTCTGACCACCAGACACCAGCCTGAAGGACGGCTTGTTCCATGAGTTTAAGAAGTATGGGAAGGTGACGTCAGTGCAGATCCATGGAGCGTCAGAGGAGCGCTATGGACTAGTCTTCTTCCGACAGCAGGAGGACCAGGAGAAGGCTCTGTGTGCTTCTAAAGGAAAGCTCTTCTTTGGCATGCAAATCGACGTCACTGCCTGGAATGGCCCAGGTACACACCTTACCCCCCAAAACCTTGGATCTTGTATCGGGGTTTCTACTGACTTTTTGTTATTATGGTCTGCATGTATTTCTGTCTTTCGGCTGATGTTTGCATGCTTTCTCTCCTTCATTATTACACCTCTCAGAGACTGAGAGTGAGAATGAGTTTCGGCCGCTGGATGAGCGCATTGATGAATTTCATCCCAAAGCTACACGGACACTGTTTATAGGCAACCTGGAGAAGACAACTAGCTACCATGACCTCCTCAACATTTTCCAGAGATTTGGGGAAATTGTGGTATGTGTGTGCTGTGAAATGGAAAAAAAATATTGATTTCAGCCATGTTTGTGTTAATATTTAGATTTTCACAGAAAATGCATGGAGTTGGTTGTCAGCTTGCTGACATGCTGTTTACTTTCTAAGTAATGTACAGGGTTTTGATCACATGCTAGCTGGGATAAGTTTTCAGTCTGTATTTAGCAACCTCATGCATGTACCTGCATGAAGCCCATGTATTGTATTCATATAAGAGACAGTGTTCTTTGTCATTGAAAGTTTCTTTTTTCCCCACATCTAGGACATCGATATTAAAAAAGTGAACGGCGCCCCCCAGTATGCCTTCTTGCAGTACTGTGACATTGCGAGTGTCTGCAAGGCCATCAAAAAGATGGATGGGGAGTACTTGGGTAACAACAGGCTCAAGGTGTGTCGCGTTTCATCGATTTTCATCGTTTATCATGTAGAGTACTCATTTTTTTGCTTTCACTTGTGACTGCTTTAATTACTTTTAGCAAACAGCACATATTTTTTCTAAAAGCAGGGTTGCCTCACAAATTACATTGTTAATGGCTTTCGTAGTATTACTGGAAATGCTAACATTACCTCCTGCTTGTGTAGCTGGGCTTTGGGAAGAGCATGCCCACAACTTGCGTGTGGCTAGATGGCCTATCTTCCAATATCACAGAACAGTACCTCACACGCCACTTCTGTCGTTATGGACATGTAGTCAAGGTAATCAAAACGCTCCTTCGCTTGGTGCATCCCTAATGAAGTGGTGAAATAAAATATCGATAGCACCTTGATGCACGCTGTCCTTTTTGCTCTTGGGTCTCAGCAGACCTGATTCATTCTGTTGGTGTTTCCTCCAGGTTGTGTTTGACAGACTGAAAGGAATGGCCTTGATTCTGTATAATAATATTGAGTATGCACAGGCTGCTGTCAAGGAAACCAAGGGCTGGAAAATCGGGGGAAACAAAATTAAGGTAAGAAAATTATTTTTTTTGTAGAAATACATATCTGCAGTGGCATGGTGGCTCAGTGGGTCGCTCTGATGCCTTGTACCTCCAGGGTTGAGTGGAGTTGTGCGTGTCCTTCTTGCAACGTGGGTTTCCTCTAAAGTTGTGCTAACTGGGCTAATGTATTTGTCTAAATGGGTATGATGTGTCTATGTGGCCTGAAATGAATTGCAATGTACCCTAAGCTTCCTGGGTAGGCTCACAACTGTGAACAAGATAAATAGTTGGAAGATGAATGGATGGGAAAATACATGTTTGACTGGACTAATTAATTTCTTAGGTTCTGAGAAATGTGTTGGTGCTTGTGATAGTGTGCTAAATTTAATAGAAATATACAAAATGGAAACTGTATTTTCGGTTTGTATCTATGCTGTCAACTGCCTTGTTAAAAGATATATGTAATTATACCGCTGTTGCCTATCTCCAGGTGGATTTTGCCAATCAAGAGAGCCAGATGGCTTTTTATCGTTCAATGCAGGCATCTGGACAGGATATCAGAGATTTCTATGAAATCTTATCTGAACGAAGGTGTGTAGCTTATGTGATGTGTACTATGACTGGAAAGTAAATTGGATGTGATATTTTTTCATTCTTATGTGTTGATAAAAATAAGTGTAGTACTTTAGTGTTCTTTCCCCCATCCCTCCATATTCTGTTCAGTGGTTGTGAAGGGTTGTGGTGCATGTATGTATTCAAAGTTATTAAATAAAAGAAGTAGCTGGTCTATTATTTAACATGCTCTGAAATAATATTTTGCCAGTGTTTAATAATATCTGGTTTGTCTTTACAGAGATGAGCGCAGACCACCCTACCATGAATTTTCAGCAGAGCGGGCATACTATGAAAATGTACGTGCTCCAGGCACCTACACTGAAGACCCACGCCGCAAATACCCTGCCAGGAGTCGGGAGTTCTACACAGAATGGGATCCTTATCAGGGGGACTATTATGACCCACGTTACTATGATGACCCACGGGAGTACAGGGATTACCGTGACCCCTATGAGCAGGACATTCGAAAGTACAGCTACCTACAAAGGGAGAGAGAGCGTGAGAGGGAGCGTTTTGAAACGGACCGTGAGCGTGACCATAGCCGACGGACTATTGAACGCAGCCAGAGCCCTTCACATCCCCGCCGTGCTGCTAGCCCTGCTGCTTCTCCATCCCCGTCTGAGCGTCTGCCCAGCGACTCTGAGCGCCGCATCTACAGCCGTTCTTCTGAGCGAAGTGGAAGTTGCAGCTCACTGTCACCACCCCGCTACGAGAAGCCTGAAAAGGCACGACCAGACCGATACAGCAAGAACGAGAAGCTGGAGAAAGAACGCCAATTGTTTGAGTTAGAACGTGCCACTGGGAGCGAGAAGGAAAAACGTGCTGTGCGTAAGGAAAAAGCAGAGAAAGGTGAGAAGGGGGAGAAGCAGAAGTTAAGGAAGCTGAAGGTGCCGTCCCCCAGTCTCCCCTCATCTGAGACGGACCTAGAACCAGATCAGGAGGCCAGTCCAGAGGCCGGTCCTCGATGCAAAGGTGGTAAGATAACTGTCAAAGAGAAGGATGCTGCTGGAAAAGGGCGGCTTGATCTTCCACCTTGTGTGGTGCAGCTCACACGGGTCAAGGAGAAGGAAGGAAAGCTGCTGGATCAGGCTGCTGGGGAGAAGCAGCGTCTGAAGGGTGAGAATGACAGCGTGCGTTCTCCACCTCCAATACCACCGTCCATCGATCTAAAAGGACTAACTTCACGGCAGGATATTCAGAAGGGAGATCTTCCTAAGCCATGCAAAGTCTCCAAAGAAAAGAGTTTGGCAAGCCAGGTAGAAGTGGTAGAGAGGGAAGGCAAAGTAAAACCTAAAAAGCACATGAAATCTGAACCAGGGTTTGATGGCGCTAACTCATCTATAGAGGTAGACCGACTAGCTGCCCGAAAGAGACGTTTTGGAGATTCTACTGGAAAAATAGAAAGACTGAAAAGGGGGAGCCAGGATGAAGAAGAGGGCAGATTGGGACTGAAGAAGTCATGTGATGGCATTGTGGCAAAAGAAATGGAAACTGATAGGAAGATCCTTCGAAAGGAAACACATAAGAGGGAGCATCGCAAAGGTAAATCAGAAAGGCTGGTTACTGTCAGTAGCCCAAAAGAAGAGCTGGACACAGAGGGAATGCCTGCAGGCTTGGGGCTTAGCCTTGACCTGCAGGCACGACTGGGGGAGCCAGCAGAGGAGAGCACAGATCCAGTTGACTTTCTAGGAAGAAAGACAGGGATCATGCTAAAGAATCAAAGTAACATCACCCAGGTGTTTTCTGATGATGTGAGTTTGGATCAAGATGATATAGAGGAACAAGGCCAACCAAACTTCCTTGATCAGGTCGACCAGTCTTTGGTACAGGAAAAAGGTACAGGAGAGTCTGATGAACGTCTTTCTGTGGACATTGATCACTCTCAAAGCTGCCGCAAACAAATGGAGCAGAACCGAAGGCTCCGGCAGCAGCTGCAAGAGCATGACAAGTCGGACAAACCTGAAAATCCACATGGCGCGGACTCTGAGGATTTTGATCGGCGAAGCTTAGTGCACGAGGTGGGAAAGCCACCTCAGGATGTTACGGATGACTCTCCACCTAATAAACGTAAAAAGATGGAGATTCTTGATTTTGATATGAATGTTAAAAGGGAAAGAAACTATAGGAGTTCACGGCAAGTGAGTGAGGATTCTGAAAAAAATACTTCCTCTATGCCAGGGCTAAGGCACTTTTCCTACCAAGAGGAAGACAATACTGCAGAATCACCCCGACTGGTTTCTGTAAAAGAGGCTAAAGACTCACCAAAATTAGAAGTCTATTCACACATGGATATATTAAAGTATAGCTTTGATCCAACAAGTAATCGGGGACGGCCTTCCCATTCTGAAATGTCTAAACTGAAGGTTGTATCACTGGGGTGTGAGGAGGAGCAGCGCTGGGAGAGCAGGGTGAAACAGGACCCATTACGACTTGACATGAGTTTCCCAAGCAGCATTGTGAAACGTGAAGGCATCCGCAAGCGCCTTGTGCGTGAACTGGAGCCTGGAGAAGTGCAGTCAGACTCAGATGAGGACAGTGAGAACAAACACCACTCCCCCAAGCCTTCAACATCTCTCTCTTTCCTCCTTAGGGAACGCGAAGACAGGTTGTCAGACCTCAAGCTGTCTGGCTCCCTAGAGAGGAACAAGTTTTATTCCTTTGCACTGGACCAGACAATAACACCAGACACTAAAGCCTTGCTGGAACGAGCAAAGTCATTGTCCTCATCCCGAGAGGATAACTGGTCATTCCTGGATCGTGACTCTCGCTTCGCCAGCTTCCGAAGCACCAAAGATAAGGAAAAGGTGGAGTCTGCCCCAAGGCCAATTCCCTCCTGGTACATGAAGAAAAAGAAAATCCGTACTCACTCAGAGGGCAAGCTTGATGACAAAAAAGAAGAACCTAAGTCAGAGGAACATGAACGACAGGAGCTGTTTGCCTCTCGCTTTCTCCACAGCTCTATTTTTGAGCAGGACTCAAGGCGCTTGCAACATCTTGAACGAAAGGATCAAGACACAGAACTGAACATGAGTAAATATACTGGGAGGCAAGGATCTACTGAGGGACAACCTGGAGCAGGTGGATCCGACCTCCTTCAAGAGCCTATGGTACTTTTCCATAGCCGTTTTTTAGAGCTACAGCAACAGAAAGAAAGGGACCTGCGACCCAGAGAGATGGAGAAAATGAATAGTGCTGATTTGAATGAGAGGGAAAAGTTACAAGACAGTGAACACGAACAGTCACGGTCATCACCAAAAGTGCCTGAGCTGATTGTGGAGCCAGACATTAAACCAATTAGTCCAAGTGCAGGACTTGCAGCTCCACATCCCACTTCAGTACCACGAGGTATGACACCACCCCAGGAAAAACCCATGGTACAGAGTGTCCAACTCTCTGCTAAAGAAGACAAAGAAGTGTCTGTTGCTGATGTCTACCTGCTTCCTTCACTGCCTGTGGCAGAGATACTGCCACCTGGTCCCAGCAGTGTTGTATCCCTTGACTCCATTTCCTCTGAGTCAGAAGTTAAAATGCATTCTAAGGACGAGTGTGAATCCAAGAATCAAGTAAAAAACACAGTTACTGTAGAACAGTCCTCTTACCTGGATATTAAGCCTCCTACTCCAGGTGCCTCGCTTAGCAGTTTAGAGCCAGAGTCTCACCCAACAGAGTTTCCAATTCCTGCTTCCCCTAAACCTGAGGAAACCACAGATGCTACTAAAGAAGAGACCTTGTCAGAAAAATGTGATCAAACCGATAGTAATATTACCCAGAAAATTGAGGAGTCCCAGGAGGTTCAGTTGCTGGTCTCTGAAACCGAAGTTGAGCCGCCAGTTCTGCCAACCCGAAAACAACCCAAGAACAAACGGGCCAAGCCGACCCCTGCAGCACCACTATCTTCTCTGGTCCAAACAACTGGTGCTGAGAAACCTGCCACCCGCAAGAGTGAGCGAATTGACAGAGAGAAGCTTAAACGGGCATCTTCTCCTCGAGGAGAGGCTTTCAAACCAGCCTCTGATTCTAAAAACACAGCTAAGTCTCCGATTCATGCTCCAGACTCTGATCAAAGTTATGAGGTGAGCTTGCTTCATGGCAGGACTCGGCGCAGAAATGTAAGGTCTGTTTATGCAACCCCTGTAGAGGATGAGACTCCTCAGCAGTCAAGTAAGGAAGTTACAGAAACCCCTCGTCCTACTCGCAAGAGGTGCGCTGAAAGAGAGCTGGTACAGCAGCAACATCAGTCTTCACAGGATACATCGGCTGCACCACCCCGGCGAGGACGCCCTCCCAAAACACGTCGGCGAGGAGAAGATATGTCACCAGTGAAGGGAGAGCCCCCAAAAACATCAGAGGGAGAAGAAACTGACAACAAAGACCTTGGTAGTAGCGGGGAAGTTGTCAAAGTCGCTGAAGGGTGGCGTTCACCCCGTACACAGAAAGTACAGCTTAACCAAGTATCCCCACCTGCTAGCTCTGTACAAGGTCGGAAGGGGGTCAAAGTAGACAAAACATCTGAGAATATAGCTCCACAGGTGGGTGATGCTGCTGGTGTTTTAGATTCCACAGCTAAGTCAAAGGGTGAACTGCTTGAGCAGTGTGGGAAACTCATAGGAAATGAGATACAAGATATGACAATGCTGAAAGGAGAGAAAAACAGTGATATTCCAGATCTAACTGAAAGGAAGTTCGATGAAGAAAAAGCAGGTGATAAACTGGAAACCCCAGTCACAGAAAAGCGGCCACTAACTGAAAAAGGTGGAAAAACAAAAGCCACAAGACTGACACGCAACACTAAGATGGCAATAGAGGATAATTCCCTGAGTTTGAAGAACCTTGAGATCCGTTTGAGTGTGGATGATGTGAAAGGTGTACTACGTTCTGGTGAGGAAGAGTCTGAATCTTTTGAGGCCTCTCTAAAAAAGACAAAGTCAGTTGTGTCTGCTAAAGAAGATCCACTGACACCTCCTTTCATCAAGGCGTCAGAGCTCAGTTCTGAGACGAAGGAAGAAGTGCTGTCAGACCCTGAGCCACCTGCTGACCCGGCAGCTGCATTGCTAGCCCGTCAGATGGAGCTGGAGAGGGCAGTAGAGAACATCGCTAAACTCAGTGTGGAGCCACCCCTTCCAATTTATAAGGAGCCTCAAACAGAACCACCAACTTTGACATCACCTGTAAGAGTGGAGCCAGAAAATGAGACTGAGGAAGAGAAGCCTGCAAATCCTTCTAGTGAAACTGAACTTGAAGCTGCCATTTACTCCATTACTGCTGATGCAGATGGATTCACAGCCCCACCTACTTATGCAACACTTGTCCCTACCCCAGAGCCACTGGTAATCCCCAGTACCAGTGAGTGCATGGAGCCAGAGACAGATGTGGCTTTCAGTAACATTATGGACACAGACACAGGAATTGGGGGATTGATTGCAGATTCTAAAGTTTCAGAATCCTCTGCCAGTGAGGCCTCTACCAAGGTGGAGTCTCCTCAACCAGGAACTCTCAGGAAAGGTGGTAAAGTTCGAGCTAAGCCTCAAAAGAAGTCTAAAAGCCGTAGAATTAATACTAACAGGAAGGGGGATGTGACCGAGGAGGCAGTTTTGGAACCAGAACATACCCCAATAAAAATGCCAGAGTCCATCCCTGAAGACCCACAGACTCATAAACCCAAAGCTGGGTCAGTCACTGCAGCAACTATTGTCACTACAGCGGCCTCCTGTAAACAGGAAGTTGTACGTGTAACTGTTGAAGCTGTGGATACCCCCAAGGAAGCAGAACAGCCTGCGGCTGAGCAACCAGAACCCCAAGAATCTGCCTTTCATTCAACCAGTAAGCTGCAGCAGCAATCTTCAGATTCAGCAGCACTTACGCCTTCTCCAACCAGTCTGAAGTTCTCCCCTTCACGTACTTGCAAGCTACCTGTGTCCCCCCAAGACTGGCAGAATCATTCTGAGGATAGCAGAGTCCTTGCTCCATCTGCACCTCAATTCCCTGTTACAGGTCCCTCTACTCCTACAATTACAGCAGTAGGAGTACCTTCTGGACACTCCACCTTACCATCTGATACAAAAGCATCAGACACTGACCCTAGTTCTAGCACTTTGCGCAAAATCCTTATGGAACCTAAGTATACATCAGCCTCAAATAACTCAGTTCCAAGCACAGTTCTTTCAACCTCCATGAGGGATCCGCGGATGTCAGAGAATGATAATTCTTGTGAGCTGGTAACTGTCAAGCCCTGCGTACCTGATGAAAGGCCTTCGACTGTCACTCCCCATCCTGTACACCAGCAGTCATCCTTGCCACCACCACCACCTGAGATCCAGCAAGCTTATAGTGAGAAAATGGTCAATTCTGTAATATCCTCGACAGGTACCTCAGTTATTAGCCGCATTCCCATACCCTTTGATTCCGAGGAGGCACCACGCATTTCTTTGAGCAGTCGTAACTCGGGGATGTCACTACCAAAGCAGAAGTATCGATCTGGCATCAATGAAAACAGGTACCATGGGCTAGCTATGGGCGAAGAAGGAAGTAGTGGGGGCCGAGCCATGGTAGAGAGTGCAGCCTACAACACAGGTTCTGGCCCTGGGCTGAGGGTGAACACCTCTGAGGGCGTTGTGGTATTGAGTTACTCTGGACAGAAGACTGAGGGGCCTCAGCGTATAAGTGCAAAGATCAGCCAGATCCCTCCAGCCAGTGCAGTTGACATTGAGTTCCAGCAATCTGTGTCTAAACCCCAGATTAAACAGGAGCCACTCACTCCTTCCCAGCCCCCCACCCCAAAGGCTTCACAAACGCCCACTGGATATAACCACAGTGGGGGAGTTTTAGCTGGTCAGTCTTATAATACTCAGCCTGTCATTTCTACCATTAAACTAGAGAATCCTGTGTCAGACAAAACAGAATTATCATATCATTCTGGGTCTCAGAGTGGCACTGTGAAAATGCACCCACAGTCTGTTAGCAGCTCGCAAGTTTTGATCTACAATCAAGCTATGTTGCAGCAACAGCAGAATATTAAAAAAGGGATGATAACTGAACCAATGCCTCTAAAGGCCGACGCAGGTAAAGTTCAGTCCTCTAACCTGAGCCCCGTAATGAGTCCTCACCACCCTTCTCTGTCTGGGAACCACATGGGTTCAAGTCCTGGAACACCTACAGATAGAACTGTGCCGCACTTGAAACAAGAGCCTCACTCACCCCGAACATCAGGCCATTCACCGTCTCCATTTTCCAAAGTCTGCCCTTCAAGTACCTCTGTGTCCCCCATTGGGACTTCTGTGGTTCTTGGCCCGGGCATGTCAGCTATATCCCAGTTTGTACATCACCCAGAGCAGTCGGTTATTATGCCTCCTCATAGTGTCTCTCAGTCTGTTTCTCTGGGTCACCTCTCTCAGGGTGATGTGAGGTTGAACACTCCTCCACTGTCTGGAATAGGTTATGGGATGCGGTCAGAGACTCTAGCCTCTCCACGTTCTGGGACCCAGCAACGCTCAAGCACGCCTCAGCCTGCAGGCATCAGAGACATGGTGCTGCAGTCCCACACGGGCTGCACTGGGAGCAGCAGTGGGACACCAGAGGAAGATATCAGGCACTTTCATCAGGGACTCCGTAGGCCATCTGCACCCCAGGTGCAGTCAGACGTTATGGTCATGCCAAGTGATTACTGTGGACTGCACCACGGAGCCAACTTGTATGGCCTACCGTCCAGAGATGTACGGATACTTATGCACCACCAGCTTGGAGAACATGCGCCCACAGAGGCACGCCAAGCTTGTACCCCAGAAACTGGCTGTTCATCTTCCTCTAGCAACATTTCTTCATCCTCCTCTTCCAAAACCCCACCTGTTGGAAAAGGTGCGTCACAGACAGGGAAGGACTCTTCAAAAATGACAGATGTGAAAGTACCACAGTCTCCACATCCTGAAGGCAGGATCTTGGGGGTACATTCCACTGTGCCTGTCATGGTGTCCAACCCGGGGGTGCAGCTTCTGCATGGAGCGGCTGCCAACACATTCCCAGAATACCCTGCAGTGTACCGGGACATACGGGGGTTCCGCTCACAGTATGCTAGTCCCTCTGCCATGGGAATCAATCTGCCTCCCCGCAGCATCACACCCTCACAGGTGAGAACAGAATGGAGAGTTAATTTAATCTGAGCTTTGCATACTTAGTGTGCTTTTGTCAGATACAGCTTGATATAATGCCTAGCAGTCTATTTTGGCTGCCGTTGTCACACCTACCATCATACATGGTACGCACTAGGGATGCAACGGTACTCTGTAAAATACCGGATCGTTCAGTACATGCTGCACGGTCCGGTACGCCCTTGTGTACCGCAGTATTTCGGTTTTGTGCTTCGTTTTGAAAATGGCGCTTAAGGCTTATCAGGCTACTGTTAACCCTTTGGGGATGATG